>CM031240.1:777537694-777650273 GCA_018340775.1 Taxus wallichiana var. yunnanensis
CATTAGAGTCATTATTAAGTTCGATTAGAAGTAGATTTGCATGCTAAGTTCCACAATAGTTAACAGAGAACTCCAAAAAATATAATGCTTTTCATGAAAAGCAAACAAAACTACCATGAAACAATGATCAAGAAATCCAAACCTCTCGAAGATTCACCAAAATAGCCTTTACATGCCCGAGGTTCGCGATGAGCATTAAATTTCATTAATAGGAAAGAGCCCAATGAATTTTTCCCTCCATTGAATTGGCTAACTTTTCACCATTTAAATTTAGCATGCATCGTAAACTAATGATCAAATTATTAATTATAGTGAAGTAAGATATTAGACTTATTATCGTTTACCCCACAATGGTGGTTGGTGGTGTTTCCTTAAAGTGCACCATTAATAACTATCTAAATCATGTACCGACCTAGTTGGAAGGATTATTTAATGCACTTAAGGATAATATTAACATCCATCTAGACCTCTTTTGAGTTATGTAATGCCTTTTAAAAATTAGTCACTATTACCATATATTTGTGAGGCACTTAACTTTATTAATTTAAACAAAACCAATGTATATATATACAAACACATCATCCTTGGTTATTCATTTATAGTGCCGCTCGACATCTATGTTCTATCTTTCTTAGTATATACTTAGGCCTTAGAACTCGGGATTCCAACTTTATATTTTATCTCTTCAAACCTGCCAAAATCACCCCTTATAGGTTCATAAACTCATTAACCTTATTTTTCCTTAGTATAGGATTATAATGCCTTTGTACTCCAACTTTAGATCCATTCTCGAACCTATATTATCCAATTAGTTGTAAATAAGAAATAGTTTCTTCATAATATTGATAGAAAGTATGTACGAATCACAATTAACAACAAATTCATTTCTTTCTAATGCCCTTAAAACATTCAATTAAGATCACAAATCTCAACAAAGGTCATGATAAATTCATGCATATGTTAGTCATCACAATGGATTAAGGGGAACAAGTTTAACTAAGATTTAAAATCTCACCGAACATCAAGTACAAAAGTCACCTGGCTAACAACTTATCCCCTCAAGGCCACATTGAATTTACGGGGTGTGACATACTTCCCCTCTTAATGAATCATCGTTCCCGATGATTTTTACTCAATAATCGCATTAAGAATAATAAAGAAAATGAGTTATATTTTGTAATCTTTGTTAAAATAGTCATTATTTTCATAAAAATTATAATTTTCAGATGTGGAATTCATATTTATGGTTTTAATAGCCCATAAACCAAGAAAAATGTCATATAATCAACAACACGACATAATTTTTGTCACTAAGATCATTAATGCCATACAATTTTATGTAATATATACAAGGAATTAGTCAAAGACAAGTTTTTAGGAAGCTGAACAAACAAGGTACCTCTGTTTTTAACTAGACATATACAGCCATCACATTTTTTCTTCAATCAAGGTATTCCAATACGCAAGGCTTGTCATGAGGAGTTTTTATTTTAGGGCCATACTAATATATTCTAATCACAAAATAAGCCCAAACTCATACTCTCAATTTCATTCTTTTCTTACGTGCCTTGCTCATCCATATGAATCAACATGTACTTTTGTCTCAGTCAAGAACTTACACAATTGAAGTTAGGAGTTGGGAACCTTATTTAAAGGTATACACTCTCAAATATAATGCAAGTTTTCCTACTTTCATTAAACAAAACAAAATTATTGATGTCATACATAGTGGGTGGTATCCATAGTAAAAAAAACAATTGCAAGAGCAACAACTCAATCCAAAACCCTTGGTGTGTTAAATACTTCTCTAGGTTCCTCCCTTGATTATGGTATCCTCATAATTCAACTTATACCTTTTCAAGGATTTAAAACTTAACAACCCACTCATGTATTATCTTATATTAACTTTCACAAGTTACTGAACCCGAGTTACACGTATGCTTTTCTTTTTGACCCATCATTTCGATCTGTAGGTCTTAGCAAGACTGTACATACACGGCTGAAAACATATGATTTTAAGCCTATGGACTCTTGATTATCAAGGAATGGAAGATAAATCTTGAAATATGTTAAATATTCACATGAAATGGTCTCAACTCGCCTTAGACCTCTAGATTAAAAATTTTACCCCTATGTAATCATTTATACCTTCCTTATCTCTATCAAGGCATACAAAGTGCATGAAAGGACTATAATTAACTTGGTAGTCTTCTTCTACCCATTGTAAATAATGTCTCTGAGTGAGTGATCCTGTCCTAAATCTTTTAACTGCCCTAAGCATCCATTGTTCACACCAAAAGTAGGACACATTGAATATTTCTTCACAGAACACATTCGAGGCTATGAAACCTTTCCTGTTATTAAATCACCATCAAATTCATACAACACATTGAGAATCTAATGCAAATTACAATATTTGCAGGTCACAATGATCAAGAAATATATATATTAAAGGATCATTCAAAATAGATAGTATGATTTATTTCTCTTCAATCAAGATTCTGGACCTTCTACATCTAAGGCTCTATCTTTCCCACGTAACTTTCTTCCCTAAAATTCAATGGTGAAGATGTTAGGAAAATTATAACTATAGTGTGAAATAGAGGTTTATTCTAGTGTGTGTATAATGAGTTGTATCACACAACTCATCTAAGAGGGATAATAGGGATACTCTTCAAGATAAGCCTTAAATCCTTTTTAATAGGATCAAGCTTTGTGTATTAATATCCTCCTACTATTGGAATAATACATCCCAAATAAGTTTCAGTTTCAATATTATATTTGGTGTTTTATTGTGGAGTGTTTATCAGTGGTATCAGAGCATGGTCGGTCAAACATGTGACCTATGTGTAGTTCTATATGTACGACCTGTTATGCACATAACGTGTTGATTGAATCTTTCCAATCTGGTGACCAGGTTTCTCTAGAGTATATAATTTCATACAGAAAGATGTGATTATTGGTGCTAGAGGGACTATTCAAATCACTCAACATTGGAATCCATGTAATCATTGTATTTATTCAGATCTACCAGCTATTTATTTCAGACGTCTATGTGTGTCTTTGTGAGTCTGATTTACAAAAAATGATACATGTTTGCACCTTGTATGTTGTTTCAGATCTTGTTGTATAAGTTTTCTCTGACCACTTTTACCTTCATTATTCATTGCGTTGGAGATCCAATTCCTTCATGTGCTATTTATGTTAAGTTTTGTCCATTATTCGACAATATTATGCAATTATATAGCTCTGTGAAGTCATCTACACCTCGTATTTGTGCGTGGAAGAATTCTGGAGGAGATTTTGTAGATCTGTTTACCTGCATTGGATGTGGTGTGATGGAATCAAGATGATTCAAATATTGGCAAGTTTTGTTTTGAAGGGAGTTGTTCAAAATGTATTCACCCAATGGATCAATGCGACCTCTGCGAGCACTCTGTGACCTCCACCCTTGGCTCGCTGAGACTATCATACTCGTCCTCCAATACGTTGCACCACGTGGTATCTTTTCTACCACAAAGGCTTCCTCTCCAAGTCACATTTTTTAAAGGTGTAAATCTGATCAAGAATTATGAAGGATCGATAAGGTGGATCTAAAGATCTGAAGCATCACCAGTGTTCACAGAATGTTTTAAGCCCCATAGTTTTTTAATTCAATCTAGTTTTTTTCTTTGATTGATACTATAAAATTTAAAAAGTAATTTCTTTTATTACTTTTTAAAATAATATGTAATCAGTGCATTATCAATAGCAATTGACACCCCAAAATAAAACTTTAAAAAAAGAGAGAGCGCATTTTCTGTTGAAACCGACTCTAAGTAAAATGGACATCCCTCTAGACAAGTTTAATGGATTAAACTTCCATACATGGAAAGTCAAAATCCAAATGCAATTAATGCATAAAAATCTATGGAGGATTGTATCAGGAGATGAATCAAAACCCACAGACGCTGCAAAACTAATAGAGTGGGAAACAAGGGATGATAAGGAAAAAGAAATAATAGGACTTTCCCTATCTGACACTGAGCTACACTATGTGGATCTAGAAAAATCTTCTAAAGAAATATGGGAACTACTCAGCAAAACTTTTGGTTCAAATGCAATCAATGCAAAATTTTCATTAAAACTTCAATTATTCAAACTCAAAATGAATGATAATGTGACAATGTCAAGTCACATCAATGAACTGAGATCACTCATAAGGAAACTTGCAAAAGTAAAAGTTGTAGTAGATGACGAAGATGCTAAAGCCATACTTCTAAACAGTCTTCTTCCTAAATACAGTAATGTCATTTTCACTCTCGGACAGATGCCCTCACAATCACTAGAAGACATGATTTCGCTCCTAGCTGAGGAGAAAAGAACAAAAGAAGACATTCAGGAAGAAAATGCCCTCTATACAAACAAAAGACATACAATTTTTTCAAAGAAAAAGAAGAAACAATTTTATCGTTGACGAGAAAAGGACATAGAGCTTCTTTTGGTATTACTTCGTGCCAAAGACATCATAAAAGGAAATCTTAAAATGCAAGAGGAAAATGTAGGCTCTTTGAAGAAGAATCAAAATGTAGAAGGACCAGCACCGAAGAAACCACGACTACACCTCGGTGACTTTCTATTCTAGAAATTCTCGGAGGCTGAAGGAAAAGGAGGAGGAGGAAAATAGCATCTCTTATTATTCACCAAGAAAGAGATTTCTCAGCATATTGGTGACCTTCTTTCAGTTGTGTTGTGTGTTATTTTCTGTTGTAATAATGAACAGAAGTTCCATTCATGTTCAAAACATGTTTCTTTCCTTCTACAATCTCCTCTTCTGTATTGAAAATGATGAGAGCAAAAATAATGTATTGTGTTATGAAATGGTTGTTGGTTCCATTCTAAAACCTTCTTGAGAGTTTTTTTGGATCTCTTGAAAAACACATACAGATATGGTTGTTGGTTGTCCTAGAAAACCTTCTTGTGGTTAGTGGTTAACCAATTGTAAAACCATATGTAAAACATGAGCAAGTACAGGAGATAGCTTTCCCCATGTTCACACTAAGGGGGTGATTGTTAGGAAAATTATAACTATAGTGTGAACTAGAGGTTTATTCTAGTGTGTGTATAATGAGTTGTATCACACAACTCATCTAAGAGGGATAATAGGGATACTCTTCAAGATAAGCCTTGAATCCTTTTTAATAGGATCAAGCTTTGTGTATTAATATCCTCCTACTATTGGAATAATACATCCCGAATAAGTTTCAGTTTCAATATTATATTCGGTGTTTTATTGTGGAGTGGTTATCAGAGAAGATAAGCCAATGCTCTTGTTTTAATTTTACTCTTTTCGAGTAAAACATTTATTGCAGATTTCATTATGGCTTCGATTAGAATTTCAATTTACTATCACTCGATAGATACTCTTCTCCTATCTACTTCATCTATCCTATGCGAGTTTTTATTTCATATTGTATTTAAGTTCCAAATCTATCATTAACACATTTCAATCAATTTAGCAACCCTTTGTCGATTGTTATCATTCATCCCAAGTTGTTTGCTTTGGTTGATCATGTTCACACTTAGTTTGTTCTTCTCATCCATCCTTCTAGTTTTTGTTTTCACGAAGGACTGTTAGAGTGTTATATAAATTATTTACCATCGAACCTAAAGCATAATTTTTTATGGTTCATTATCAATGGTACATCTGTCATCCCTCTCACATTAATTTTATCTTGTTAACAAAATATGAATTCAGTAAGTGTAAGGACCCAATAAGTCCAAAAGAAGCAACCTTCAGCTCTGTTACCAAAATTTAACAACCACTTTTGTCACTTCAATTCTAGGGATTTTTTTTAAAAAACAATTCCCATGCTTCCTTGTTCTAAATTCACATAATTCAGAACCAGCCTCCATCTAGATCAATCCATCATATAACAGTTAACCTTGTGCAGTTGTATGAGTCGGTTTAACTCCTATCCCTCATATCACTCTTTACGAGTAAGTATACCAACTATACCAATGGTTACCCTTCTTTTAGTTAAGGAAAATCAAGCATCTACATGGGTATCCATCACGAGAATCCTATCATGGCATCCTACATCTTAGATCTTGGTGAAATCATGGCAGTGTGTTTAGCAAGCTTACACTACTCCGGCTAGAGTTTTAAGTCACATTTTCAATGCTTAGTTTCCTTGAAGACACACTCTTCAATTGGAACTTGTCTTTCACCACCACTTAATTACTGCTATCTAGATTAGGATCAAACAATGATGTTATGAATCAGTTACAAGTATCATTCTAGGTACAAAATTAGGTTAACCTACATGAGGACATACCACTATGTCAACTTAGGTTTCTATGGGAAGGTAAGTGTCTCCGTAATGATTTTTAATCATTATTGGACTGCTTCCCTTCCCATAGCCATCATAAGGTGGCATCGGGGTACATATATGTGCGGTTCAATCAAATTTTTTAACTCTAACAAAGCTTGTTCTTAAAAACATTACGACTATCACAATAGAGTGACTTGAGTAGGCAACTCAAAGTATAGCTACTTTGCTAAAGATAGTATCTTATTAATGATTATCGTCATTAAATAGATATGACTACGTAGCGTCCATAGTGAGTTGGACCATCTGAGTGCCTTAAATTGGAACATTGTAACTTAATTGTTTCAAGGTAATTAATTAAATCATGACAGTTACCCTAGATCTCATGATACTTTCACCATGAATGAATCATACCTAAGGTCCTATCTCAAGTTTACCCAGTGAGTCGAATGTAGTTCATTTATGATCTTCACATCCTTTTGCTGCCTAGTTGCATGTATTTAAACTTAGCTTACCACATCAATTCCTCAAATCCTATTTTGTCCATTTATACTAGCAAGTATTGTGCCAAGTATTTCATTTAATGCTTCTAATATCCAAATGAGTAATCTATACTCTATAATGCACTTAACTCAGTATATCCAATTACAACATGTTTATGTTAATCGCTAAGTAGGATATAATTTATATCTCAACAATATATCAATTATTCAACTTAGGCTCCATATATTGCTTCTATAAAGTGGGGAGTCCCTTCCCATATATAGATGGTTCATAATGGTTCTTAAAATACTCATACAATCATGAGACATTATTTTCTAGAATAATTGTTTATCATTGCATCACTATTTTGCACAACATACTTTTGAATACGTATATTTAGTCCCGGGGTTACACCTTTGGTGTTCATTAACCCAAACATGCTTACTCTTATAGACTTCACATTTAGTACTGCAAATATCAACTCTATATAAAACACTTAAGACAACTTCAAATCCATGGAATTAGTTAGATAATATTTTATATTATTCCCTTCGTGAGTATTATAAACTTAATACTTGTTTACAAAAGAAGGAGGCTATCCAATGTAGTTAATAACAATAAGCTCTAGGATATAAACACCAATACAAGGAAATGGTCATAAACTCGACCTTACAAATTTCATTCATCAATTGTAACTTTCATTGAAGTCTTATTACATAGCCCAAGCAAGAGACTTTCAAGATAGTTTATTTCCACATCGAACAAAAGTCTTTGTTGCAAAACAAACAACATGATAGTGTTTGTCTTTTAAATAAAAGATAGTATATTATTTTGTTTTTTCAATAGTAGGCCTAATAAAATAATGCAAATTATATTTCTGTCTTTACCCATCTCAAAAGTCCTTTCAAACTCCGCATGATTTAAACATGTTCGCTTTTATACAACCGGCATGATAAGTCCTTTTCCCCTCTAAAGATTTATGCCATTTAAGATTTACTTAAATGAAATGTTGCATTTAAATCACTCAAACCATTGCATTAATCGAACACAATATCACATCTAAAGAATAATCAGACAAACACTTGGCATTTCTATTTTTATTAGCTTTCCTTATATCTATCTACTTAATGGTAATTATCATAATACAATTCAGCATGTTATCATTCACTAGTTATCATTCTTGATTATAAGTGCAACCATTATATTGGTCCTTTATAATCCCAAGAAAATTTTATAGCATTGAATTTTACAATATCCCAATTAATACATGCTTCCATGGTAACTAATTAATGAATTAGATACAAGCATCAATGGTATGTTCACTCAGTGAGATACAAGTACCAATTATATGTTCACTTAAAGGAGATACAAGAATCAAAAGTAATTGAGTCTACACATCAACTCATATAACCAATGATATAAGTTTAATCACATAATTTAAATACAAGTTTCATAATACTATCTCACTCAATGAGATTCAAGTATCATTACCAATTCAATCAACCCATCTAATATAAGTAGGAAATGATGTATATTTATTATTGTATTAGATACACATATAAAGAATCTTTTATTAATTGATTTAAATACCAAAATCAATAGAATTCAATTAATGATATGGTTACGAGTTGGGTATGGAAATAACTAACATCCTCGGTAGTCGGGTTACATGACATTAAGAAAACTTAATATTGATAATAGATAAGACTTACTTCGAGAAGAGAATTATTCACGGTCTCATAGTCTAGATAGAGATTTACTTTGGCACGAATTTTCTTAGGATTACACATATGAAAGAGGACCAACAAAAATCATATAATCCTAGTAAATCGACAACCACCACTAAGTTTACCTTCAAAATATATCTCGCATACCCAACTGGGTATCAGGCCAGAAATACCAGTTACTAAGGAAGAGAAGATATAACAGTCAATCAACATTACTTAAGACCTAACCTTCAACCTCAAAGAGACTATAACACTATTATTTTTTCCATTCTTATAATAGTATTTTGAGCCTTCTATATTTATAAATCAGATTAACGATCCCTCTTTATCACTGTAACCTTCAAGGTTTATACCCCATATGCCAAAGTCATAATCCAAATGGTGAAACCCAGAAAAAATCATTCAAATCTTTGGGTTTGAATTAGAAACCATATCCATACATTTATATTATAGTTGATACCCATTGAATCTAGGTACTTCTCTTATAATAAAGCAAGCCAAATAAATATTAGCTAGTATATCTGATACTGGATCTAATGATCTTATTTACAAATATATGTATGTATTATCATTCGACACCCTTATTCTTTTGGGTATTTCATTTGTAATATATACCCAGGTCATAAATATATCATTAGATGTAAGAAGAACTGTAACAATAATGAGCTAACTAGAAGACAAGTAATTTTTATGAACCCATTATCGCAAAAATCCACAACGATATCCGTAGAAACTTTATTTATGTAAATAATAATTGGAATAAGTTGTTAGGAAGGGTTAGAACTCATCATGACTGTGTATGGGAGTTTGTTTTCTTCTCCTTATCTTTTCTTTGAAAAATCGAGCTGCATTCACCTCTGAAATTCCATCAAAATACCCTTATATCTACCCGGTAGGGACATTATTAAGTTAAATTGAAAGTATATGTTCATGCTAAGTTCCACAACAGTTAATAGAGAGGAAAAAAATAGAATTTCTTTTTATGCACATATAACAAAACTACCATGAAACAATGATCAAGAAATCTAAACCTCTTGAAGTTTCACCAAAACAACCTTTATATGTCCCGAGGTTCGCGGTGAGCATTAAATGTCATTTTTACCATTTAAATTTATCATGCATCGTAAACTAACTGATTGAATTACTAATTATAGTGAAGTAAGGTAGCAGACTTATTATTGTTTCCCCCACAATGGTGGTTGGCGGTGCTTCCTTAATGCACCATTAATAACTATCTAAAGCATGTACCGACCTATTTAGAAGGAGTATTTAATGCACTTAAGGGTAATATTAGCATCCATGTGTAAACCCCTTTTTGAGTTATACAATGACTTTTAAACATTAGTCAATATTACCATATATTTGTATGGCTCTTAACTTTATCAATTTAAACAAAACCAATGTATATATATACAAACACATCATCCTTGGTTATTCATTTTTAGGCCCCTTAACATCTATGTCATGTCTCTCTCTTAGTATAAACTTAGGCCTTAGAACCCGGAATTCCAACTTTATATTTTATCTCTTTAAACCTACCACAATCATCCCTTATAGGTTCAAAACTCATTAAGCTTAGTTTGACTTAGGATAGGCTTCTAATGTCTTTGTACCAAATCTTGCCACTTTAGATCCATTCTCGAACCTGGATTATCCAATTAATTTTAAATAAGAAATAGTTTCTTCATAATAATAATAGAAAGTATGTTCCAAATACGATTAATAATGAATTCATTTCTTTCTAATGTCCTTAAAACATTCAATTAAGACCATAACTCTCAACAGAGGTCCCTGATAAATTCATGCATATGTTAGTCATCACAACGGATCAAGGAACAAGTTTAAACAAGATACAAAATCTCAGTGAACATCCAAGATGAGAATTCACCTAGCTAACAACTTATCCCCTCAAGGCCACGCTAAATTTACGGGATGTGACAAGTCTAAAGGATTTTGTCAACAAAAAGGATTTGAGAATATTTCTAATTAATTTTAAAATCTTCTCTCCCACCCATGCACATTTAATGTTTTCTAGCTTGCTCATGAAGCTATCTTTTATAAATACCTCTATATATTTGAGGCATTTGTATGCATTTTTCAAGAAAGAAATTGAGCAACGTAGCTATGGGGAAAAATTCTAAGCAATTTTATTTTTGTATACTTTTATCTCTTCTTTGTTTTACCTTCCATCACATTTTCCTTCATCTGGTATCATAGTAAAAATCCTCAGTCTGGGAGTGTTACTTCATGCCAACGAAGGTGTTGTTTCATGTTTTCTTTCAGGTCAGTCTGATTTTCAACTTTTAAGTCTGTGTAATTTTCCTGTTTAAATATGTGTTTTTGTTTGTGAGCATGGTTGGAACCAATAAATTTACTCTAGCCCCAAATCCCCATTTTTAATGGAAAAATTTATTATTATTGGGCTATTAGAATGAAAACCCTTTTGTGAAGTCAAAATACCTAGGAGCTTGTTGAAAATGGCTTCCCTGAACCATGGATCAAACTCCCTATAATGTTTTTCACAAGAAGATAACGATCTTCTTAAGGATAATAGAAAAAGGGATGCAAAATATTTAGTTTTTATACAACAAGGTTTGGATATGTCTATATTTTCTAGAGTAGCTGCAACCACTAGGTCCAAGCAAGCATCGGATATTTTAAAAATTTCCTATCAAGGCAACAGTAAGGTACAACTTGTTAAACTGCAAATGTTGAGGAGATATTTTGAGAATATTCAAATGAAAGAATCTAATAGAGTTGATTAATTTTTTACCCATGTGATGGGTGTATTAAATCATATTAGATCCCATGGAGAGACCTTAGAAGACTATAGGATTATAGAAATAATCCTTAGGATTCTACAAGCCAAGTTTGACTCCATTGTTGTTGTCATTGAAGAGTAGATAAGGATTTGACTCAGCTCTTTGTAGATGAGCTAATGGGATATCTCTTATCCCATAAACAATGACTTAAAATTTTGGGAGGTTCCTCTTTAGAACTTTCCTTTAAGAGCCAAGTTTCAGTTAGTAGAGGCTAGAGGAAGATCTACGAACAAAAGAGGAAGAGGAAGATTTCAAGCAAGAGGAGGAAGATCTCCACATTCAAGTGATCAATCCAGCTCAAGTGAGTTTTCAAGTAGAGGCAAAGGTAGAAGTTCCTCTCACAATCATTATCACAACTAGTCACAGGAAGAAAGGTATGAAAAATCTAATATACAATGTCATTATTGCAAAAAATATGGGCATTATGCTACTAAATGTAAAAAAATATAGTATGATGTAAGAAAACAAACTGCATTTTTGTAAAAGAATGTAATTATGGAAGTTAAAATCATAACTCTGTGTTTATAACTTTTCATGTTTCTCAAGAGGGCACAAAAGATGTATGGTTTTTGGATTTTGGTTGTAGTAACCACATGAAAGGTTCAAAAGAATTATTCTCTAGCATGGATGAATA
Source organism: Taxus wallichiana var. yunnanensis (assembly GCA_018340775.1). Taxonomy (NCBI): domain Eukaryota; kingdom Viridiplantae; phylum Streptophyta; class Pinopsida; order Cupressales; family Taxaceae; genus Taxus; species Taxus wallichiana. The sequence goes on from CM031240.1 coordinate 777,549,672, forward strand.
TGTCCAATCAGAGGTAAAACTAGGTAATGACAACAAAGTCTCAGTAATTGGGAAAGGGACCATAAATATTAAGACAAAACAAGGAGAAAAGAAGTTCATCCCTAATTTCTATTGTGTCCCTAGGTTGAAACACAACTTCATGATCATATGTCAATTGATACAGAAGGCTAAAAAGTGTATTTTAAGAAAGGAGAATGTATTATTTTGGATCGAAATCCAAGAAAAACATTAATAGCCAAGGTGGAAATGACAAGAAATAGAATATTCCCATTGAAAATACAAATTGAGATGAGTCTAGTGATCGCTAGCTCTTATTCTTGTATGGGTCATGGAGATCTCACCAAGGAGCTTCTCGGAGCCTAGCATTTGCTAGCTCTAAAAAAATATGGGGATAAAAAATTTCTCAAGAAGCGCCTCAAGCCTAGTGGGCACCAGCATCTTCTAAAGGAAGAAAATAAAAAAACTTCAAAGAGGTTCCTCGCTAGGTTTCTTCCAAACAAAGAAGAAGAAGAAAAGTTTCAACGAGGTGTCTTAAGCCTAGCGGGTGCTAGGCTTCCTCCAAGCCAAGTAATTCAAAAAACAAATTCAAGGGTGTTCCTCAACCTTAGCGAGTGCTAAGGTTCCCCCAAGTCATGATGCACAAAAATTTCTCAAGGAATTTTTTCAAGCCTAGTGAGCACTAGGCATTTATCAAAGAGTGAAAATACAAATTTTCAAGGAGAAGGTTTAAAACAGTGCTAGCTTTTAACCACCTATGGGTGAAGAAAATATTTTCAAGAAGGATTTTTAAGCCTAGTGGGTGCTAGCTCTAAATCACCTATGGAATGTCAAGACCTCACGAAAGAGGATTTCCAAGCATGACATCTCCATTTTCACTCCAAGTCAATCAAGAAAATAAGGCTTGGCTTTGGCATTTAAGGCTTGGACACTTACACTTTAATGGCATAAATTTGCTCCATAAGAAGAATATGGTGAATGGAATACCATTGATTGAAACACTTGAAATTCCATGCCAAATTTTCATTCTTGCAAAGCAACACAGGGAAATATTTCCAGTTGGAAAGGCATATAAATCTCAGGAGCCCCTCAAAATCATCCACACAGACCTATGTGGACCCATGCAGATACCCTCAATAGGCAGAAGCATGTAATTTTTGACTTTTATTGATGACTTCAAGAGGAAGACATCGGTATACTTCTTGAAGCACAAATCAAATGTTTTTGAGATCTTTAAGGAATTTAAGGCCCTCATATAGAAGTAGAGTGGTCATTTTACCAAAGTGATAAGTTCAAAAAAAGGTGGCAAGTATATATCTCAAATGAATTTTTAAACTTTTTCAAGGAAAATGGAATACACAAGCAATTGACAACCAAGTATACACCTTAGTAGAACGGTGTAGCAGAAAGAAAGAATAGGACTCTCATGGACATGACCAGGAGTCTACTGAAGGAAAAAACTTTCCAAATGAGTATTGAGAAAAGTGGTTGCATGTGCAGCCTACCTATCAAATAGGTGCCCAACAAAAATTGTTAAGGACAAAGTTCCTCAAGAAGCATGGAGTGGAAGAAAGCACAGTGTTGCACACTTAAGAGTGTTTGGATGTGTTGCGTATGCACTAGTGCCTAAATAATTGAGGAATAAATTATATGATAGAGGTGAAAAATACATTTTTGTAGGTTACAGTGAGCATTCAAAGGCATATAAGTTGTATAATCCCATCACAAAGAAGGTTATTATCAATAGAGATGTCTATTTTATAGAGAATGAAGCTTGGGATGGAAGTATTGAAAAAAATCCAAGTATCACTTTAGAGGTATCTCATGAAGAGTATGAATTTGAAGATAATGATGCACAGTATAGACAATCAACCAACTCCATAAGGGCTCGCTCCAAAGAAAGCAATTCTAGTTCGCAGCCTCTATTGGTCAAAAGTGCAGTTGTAATTTCTCATAATGCACCGACGTGATTCCGAGCCCTCAATGACCTCACTCAAGAGACAATTTGAGGACACCTACTCCATAGGAAGTATGGATACCTAGAATAAACTTTCAACCTAGTGAAGCCTCAGGGCATGATTATCCTACAAGTCCACAAAATAGTGATTCATCTAACCCAACATCGCGAGATCTTAGATCTTAGTTTAATTGTTTCAAGAAGACAAGAAGTCTAAGGGAGATATATGATTTAGATGAGTAAGATGAAGAGATATATTATTATTTTTCATTGTTTTCAAAAAGGTGATCCTATTATTTTGAAGATGCATTAGCAAATGAAGAATGGATAGAAACTATGGATGAAGAAATGGATTCTTTTAAAAACAATCAAACTTGGGACTTAGTCAATCTTACAGAAGGAAAATATGTTATTGGTGTTAAGTGGGTCTATAAGACCAAATTCAATGTAGATGGAAATGTGGAAAAGAACAAGGCAAGGTTAGTAGCAAAGGGCTTCTCACAAAGCCCTGAATTGATTATAATGAAACTTTTACATCGGTGGCTAAACTTGACACAGTTAGAACTATCTTAGCCATAGAAGCTCAAAATAACTGGAAAGTTTACCAAATGGATGTCAATTTAGCATTCTTGAATGGTTTTCTTGAAGAATAAGTTTATGTTCAACAATACCTGGATATGAAATATATGGACAAGAGCATAAATTCTTGTAGACTGAAAAAGGCCTTGAGATGTTCTAAAATAAGCTCCGAGAGCATCGTGCAGAGAATAGATTCATATTTTCTGCAAAATGGATTCAAAAAAGTAAGTGAGCCAACCCTATACATCAAGATGAACAATAAAGGTCAAATTCTAATAGTTTGTTTATATGTTGATGACCTCATATTCATTAGAAATTTGTCTATTGACTTGTTTAAGTCATCCATGAAGAAGGAATTTGAAATGACAGATCTAGGGTTGATGAAATACTTTTTAGGCATAGAAGTGACTCAATCTGAAGAAGGCATATTCATATGTTAGTCCAAGTATGCAAATGATGTGTTAAAGAGATTCAATATGCTGAAAAGTAATCCAAAACCACACCAGTTAGCATTATGGGTCTCAAATTAAGTAAAGAGGATAAGGGATCTAATGTTGATCCAACATTGTACAAAAGACTTTTTGGAAGTCTAATGTACTTAACGAAAACAAGGCCATATATCATGTATTAATTCAGTATCATCTCTAGGTTCATGAAGACTCCCAAATAATGACAATGGCTTGCAGGAAAGTGGATACTCACATATTTTGTCAATACTACAGATTATGGAATTTGGTATGCACCATATGATGATTTCATATTAATGGGATACACGGAAAGTGATTGTGCATGTAGTATTGCTGAAAGGAAAATCATGTCTAGGTATGTATTTCATTTTGGTTCAAGTGTAGTTTCATGGGCATCTAAGAAACAAATCATTGTCACTCTCTCGTCCGCAGAAGCAAAATATGTAGCAGCCACAACAACATCCTGTCAAGTAGTATGAATGAGAAGGGTTATAGCATATTTGGAACACTATCAAGGAGAAGCCACACAGATATTATGGGACAACAATTCAGTAATTGCACTGTCAAAGAATCATATGTTCCAGAAGCGGAGAAAACACATTGACACCAAATATCACTTCATCAACGAACTCGTCAAAAATGACGAAATATATATGGACTTTTGCAGGTCTAAAGACTAGTTTGCCGACATTTTCACGAAGCCTTTACCAAAACATAATTTTGTGTATGTTAGATAATTTCTAGACATAGTTGCATGGTAGTTAAGATTAGGGGAGAGTGTTGGGATTTGTGTAATATCAACTACCAAAATTAAGTCTAATAGATTTTGTCAGCAGAAAGGATTTGAGAATATTTACAATTAATTGTAAAATATTCTCACACACCCATGCAAATTTAATTTTTGCTAGCTTGCTCATGAAGCTATCTTTTTTAAATGCCTCTATATATTTGAGGCATTTGTATGCATTTTGCAAGAAAGAAATTAAGCAACGAAGATTTGGGAAAATTCTAAGCAATTTTTGTTTTGTATAATTTTATCTCTTCTTTGTTTTACCTTCCATTGCATTTTCCTTCAAAATAATAAATGGGAAATGGTATGTAGTAAAACTATATGTTGAATCGAAATGTGTTTTCCTAGAGCAAGTGGCAAAAGTAGGTGGGTCTAGGCAGTTCTAAGGTGAAATCTAATTTTAATGTGCCAACTAAAAATTTGAATTTGCATTTACCCCCACTACTTTAGGAAGAAATAAATGCAGTGTTGGTGGTTTATGAAGAGGATTGAGGATCTATTCACCTACTTTGAGAATAGAATAAATCTTGAAGCTCTTCAAATAGGTGTCCAAGTTGGTAAGCTAGGACTATACAGAGTTTGAGGGGGAATACATTTTTTAGGGGTAATAGTTATGGAAGTAGTGATGTTGTATTGTGTTATTACTATGTGTATTTCTCGGAAGCATCCAAGGAAAAGGAGGGGAAACTTGGAGTAGAACCTCTGCGCAGTTGCATCAATTTATCGATATGTTTGTGTATGAGATCTTTTCCATGCCAAGGCTTAAAGGATTTGTATAACAAGGAAAATATTTCAAGCCTGTAGACATTCACATTGGCATGTTCAATAAAAAATGGATACATAGGGATTCCTATCTATATTTTATAGAATTTCATAAAGATGAACTAACTATTTATATTTGATGATCAGTGATACATCTTTCCCTGGGTCAATAATGTGTTTTTCTGAAATGCCAAATATTACATGCAAAATATATTTATAAGATAACCCAGAAGCATTATTCGGTTTCCTTTCTAGAAAATTAGTTGTCGTTTCCTTCACATCAACAATTATGGTATGAAAATATTGAGATTTATAGATTATTAAATGCACAACACACAAATAACACATATGATAAGTTAAAATATTCTATATATGAACACAAATAACAAAATAGATAAGTTAAATATTCTATATATTATCATCATAACTTAAGAGTAACTTTACTTTTTATAACTAATGTTTCAAAAGCTCACATCTATGAATGCACTGCAAGAAAACAATATTATAAGTAATTAAATACTCATAATAGATATTTATAAAATAGTGTTGTGAACATTTTACACCTCATCATGGTTAAAATTGGTATAGTTGAATATGCACCCTAAAATTTTAATTTTAGTGCTTAATTTCTCTGACAAAGAAATAAGATGAACGAATGACAAAAATTTGTGGAGCATGAAAAAAAATCCAATGTAGCTTTCATGGTTATTTCCAAAGGGTATTCACATGAAATTTGTTGAAAATAATAATGTGTTTTATATAGAGAGCTAATTGGTTAAATGGGCGATAGGGTATACATGCAAAACTAGTATGTTATAATGCTAGACTTGAAGATAAAAAACTCGCCACACAATCGTCAATGTTCCATCTACCATTATAAGCAATATCAAAATGTGTCAAAAATTACAAGGAGATGTGGGAAATGTGTGGAAGTATACTTCCACCTGGCAAATAAAATGGTCATCAAGCATTTTACATATCCTCAACTTATAAATTTCTAAATTTAAAATTAAATTCATAACAATCTAATTTTAACCGAATTGCTAAAACATTTATTTCTAATTAATTTTATTTATTTAGCTTCTATTAAATTACACACACACACACACACACACACACACACACACACACACACACACACACACACACACACACACACACACACACACACACACACACACATTTCCTTTAAATAATTTTCACCCACATTGAAAAATAATTATTCATCCTTAAATAAATTCATCCCCCAATACATATATTTACCCACACCCCCTTTTAATTTAAATGACCATTCCCACCAAAAACCCATGACTTAATGTGAGCAAGGGTTTTATTTGAGCCCTAGGATTAAACAAATCTCAACCCTAGATCAAAAATTTGTGCCCTAAACTTCTTTATCTCTTTCTTTTCTTTTCTTTTCCATATTATTTTCCTCTCATTGTTAATTTTACTTTTGTTCCTTCTTGCAGGTCAAGGGTGGGGAAGCCATGGAAGCTTGTTTTGTTTCTTATGTCTCTTTTTTTTGAAACCATCCATTCAAAAATGTTTTGGTATTTTTTTTTTTGTTGTTTTATTGATAAATATATATTTATTTATGTATGTTTTGAAGGGGGGGGAGTGATTAATGAAGGAGGAAGCAGGGCGGCGGGATCGAGAGAGGGGAAGTGTGGAGGGATAGGTGGTGTGAGGCGGGGGGGGTTTGGAGTGGGGCATGGAAGGGAGAAGGGACAACGGAGGGAGGACAGGAGGAGGGAGGAGGGTGGGGGGTGGAGACTGGGGACGGTGGGAGGGAGGGGGGGGGGGGGGGGGCAGGGGGGGTGGGGGGGCATGAGGGAGGTGGGGAGCAGCGGGGGGGGGGAGGGTGGGGGTGGTGTAATGGCGGTCTGGGGGGGGGTTCGGCCTCCCCCCATATTTTTTTATATATTTTTTTTTATATAATATATTTTAATAAAATTTTTTTTTTTAAAACATTTTAATTATATTATTTTTATATATATATATATATATATATATATATATATATATATATATATATATATATATATATATATATTTATTTATATTATAATATAAATAGGGAATATAATATATTTATTATATTTTAATATAACTATATTATAACTATAACCTCATTTTATATATATATGTAGTATTTATATACATAGAAACAAATTAATTCAAGATGATAATAATATTTTTTTGTCTTGTTATTTCTAATAATGCTAAATAGAAAAATAGCTAAAAAAAAAAACTAAATTGTCAAAAATAAAAGATTTACCTATTTTGTGGTAAAGATAAGCACAAGTTTTCCAAATGAGAAGAGAGGAAATTTTGAATAAACTTAAAGCTTAGAGAGGAAGAATACACATTCATAGTGGATTTCCTAATACAATGAAATTCTTAAGCTTTCACAAAGAAAGGAAGCAAAACTAAGTCCATTATATTCCATAATGCTACTAATAAATTTACAAGAATAAGACATATTGCAAGAAGAATAACATTTCCATACAATAAATCCAAAAGCTCCATATTAGATTTATTTTCTTATCAAATGCCATACTAATTAAAAGTTTTCAGATTTGCACACACAAGCAAGATATCCAAAAATTATGATATTTTCTTTTGAAGGGACATGCTTTCAAAAATCAACTTCTCATTTCAAAAAGAAGAGTTATCCCAAATTTCATTTACAATGGACTCAAATTCAATGTTCAATATGTTTTTCACAAAATACATAACTACTCATTAAATGAGTTACAAGCCTCTTAAGATGATAAGGAGATTGCCAAATCAATAATGACTCAAGTTTACAAGAATGCAAATTACAAAATAAGGGTTTACAAGAAATACTAGTTTCCACAAGGCCATATCCTTAGAGTTACAAGGAGATCAAGAAGTCACAAACTCCAACTATCACCAAACTTCCAACTTCAAATGCCTTCAAGGAATCCAAACAAGGAGAAGAAGCTTGTTTTGCCACCCAACCATAGGCATCATTACATGCCTTTCCCAAGGTTGGGATGCATGCTAGCCTCCCCCAAGCCCATGGGAAAGAGGACAACTAACCACAACTTGCACAAGAGTGAGGGTGAACAAACAATGATACATCCACATGAAACACAAGACAAGTATAAACAAGACTCCAAATTTTACAAAGATGAAAAAGAGGAGAACCCAAGTTCTACCTCTAAAACAAATGGGGAAGAGAGGAGAGAAGTTCTCCAAAATTGTAACCAACAATAGTTGCATTAAAACAAGATCTCCATGCCCTCCTTATTTCTCCTAATTCATTCAAGCCCTCCTTATTTCTCCTCCCTTTCACCAAATCCTTCTTGGAAGGATTTTCAAACCCCAAAGGGGTTTCCTTACCAAGAATGGGGAAGGAGGTTCAAGCCAAATGAACCAACTTCCCCACCTCAAACCAATTTGAGGGGAATAACTAAATCCTACAAGGCTTTCCCATCAAGCCTATGAGGATTGAGAGGGAAAAATCCCTCTCTCTTCCCCCACAACTCCAAAACTCCATCATGCCATATGATGGAGGGAGAAAAAACAAGTAACAATAAATAAAAATCCACATGCAACAACCACATTTCCAAGTAAAAAATCTAACAACTAGCATGAATACAACACATACAATAAGGCTTAAGAGACCTACCTCAAAGAAAGCTCTCCAAAAAGCTTTCCAACTTCAATCTTTTCCACTTCTTGACTCAAGAAAACTCTAGCTCCAAATCCACAAGCATCCAAGCAAAAGCTCCAAAAAAAAGTTCTCTTCTTTTCCCATGAGGGGAATTTGAAGAGGAGCAAGAAAAATCCTCACAAATGAGGGGTGACATGTGTCACCCCTCTCTTCCTTCAAGGTCAAAGATGCCAAAACAAAAGAGAGAAAGGGTAAAATGCCTTTTAGCCCTCTTCTCCCAAATTACCTAAATTGATAACAAAACAAATCTTGTGCAACTTTTAACAAGCACACTAATCCATACCCCTTACATGGATGTGACCAAAAAAGAGGCAAAAAAAGGGAGGAAAACTCCCTCTAGCCTTGGAAATAAGCCCCCTACCTATTAGGTAGGGTCCAAGGGCTCATTTTTATGTTAAGGGAACTCCCAAACTAAAAAGGGGTCCCTAAAAATGCCCAAAATAACCCAATTTCGGGTTTGGAAAATTTGGCACAAGGGTAGAGGGTGTGGGGCCCACCCAAGGGTTCACATGTGACCCTAAACCCTCTAGATTAAGTACATCATTAATCTAATTCAAAACTTAATGCAAGTGGGGTCATTAATTCCCCAAAACAAGTTTACAACACAAACTAAACACCCTAAGCAAAATTAATAATTACAAGACATATTACATTACAAATGAGGGTCACCCATGGTGCCCAAAACAATAATTCTAACACTAAGGCCTCAAGCAATAAACATGGCTAGGACTTAGCCCATGGGTTGCTTGTGCAAAGTTGCGTAGCTGGCTTGAGTCCCACGTTCTCCTGTGACCTATCACCTGCACACTCATTGCACACATTAAACGCACCTATCGATAAAATATAAATCAACTACTAAATAAGATATCAATGAATTCTAGACTAACATTTCATCTTTCTGGAATCGAAAGTGTGACAACGTGCACAACTATACATAATTCACCATAAGTTAGTCATAATGATAAAATGACATGTATCCATAGAATCCCAACATGCAACAAACTGAGTATCCATCAATATAATTACGTTCCAAAACAACATCATATCAATTAGTATCCATGACATCATAAGATAATGCAAACAACATAGTAATCAAGCTAAATCGGTGTTATATGCCTAAATGTCCATACATGCCTAATCAGATCAAATCTCCTAATGTAATGTCCAAAACATATCAAATCTCTATCAAAACATGTCTATGAGTAATGAGCAACAAGTAACTGAGCTATAAAAGTGTGGGCACTACATCCCCCTCTACTAAAATTAGACTTCCTCCTGGAAGTCACTGAAAGAGATAGGGATATCTAGCCCTCAAAGGTGTCACATCCTCCCAGGTAGCTATTGTCTCGTCATATCATCGGTCCCACTGCACTCTAACCTGGTCCAAGTCTCGACCCCAGAAGGGCCAACCTCCGGTGCTCCAGTATGCGTATGGGCTCCAGTCTCCACTGTCCTCCGTCCTCTACCTATAATGTTGACCAATCCAAAACATGAGAAACATCTGGTACATATCTACATAGTACAAAAACATGAAAACATCGTGGGCCCATGCAAGGTGTGGTGGCAAAGCTAGGTGATAGGAAACTGGACCGATGACCTCTAAAATATCAAAAGGCCCCACAAAATGAGGTGAAAGCTTAGAACCCTTTCCATAGCAGATTGGGCTCTTATGCGGTGAACTCTCAAGAAGACTTTATCACCCATTGAGAAGTGACGATCAATCCTCTTGGTGTCTGCATACACCTTCTAGCATGCTCTAGCCTACTCAAGTGTTGTCTAATCAGAACAACCTGCTGCTCTAAATCTTGTAGATAAGTTGGTCCCTAGAATAATCCTGTCATCTAGTCTATCCCAACTCAAAGGTGTCCTATAAGGTCATCCATACAAAGCTGGTAAGGAGCCATACCAATGGAACTATGATAGTTGTTGTTGTAGGAAAACTCAACTAAATGCAAATAATCTTCCCATTTCTTCTGCTGGTCCATCACATACATCCTCAACATGTCCTCCAGTACCTGATTAACTCTCTCTATCTCTGTCCATCTATCTCTGGATGATAAGTTGAACTGAAATTAATTTGAGTACCAGAGTAGTCTAAAAGGAAGTCAGAAAACTGAAGTGTAGATGGTATCCCTGTCATTGATGATGGTCTTGGAATCCCATGCAACCTAACAATGTCCTCCATAAATACTTTGGTGATGGCTTGTGCATTATAGGTGACCTTGGTTGGTGAAAAGTGCAACCTTGGTCAACTTATCCATGGTGACCATAATGGCATCATGATGATAAGAAGACATAGGAAGTCGACTATGAAATCCATGGAGATCACATCCCATTTCCACTCGGGAATATCATGAGGATGTAAGAGTCCTGTGGGATGAGAATGCTCTGCCTTGACCCTCTGACACTCAAGGAAATGTGCAACAAAATCTGCTATGTCCCGTCGAAGACCTGACCAATAATATAACTCCCTTAGATCAGCGTGCATTTTCTTCACTCCTGGGTGTGCTGCATATGGGGCTCGATGTGCCTCTATAAGGATGAAGCTATGTAGATCACCTGACTTAGGCACGTAGATGCACCTATGGAACCGAAGTAAACCATCTGTCTCTAAAACACACCCAAAATATCTGCCCTCTAATGAACCCTGTGACTCCAACATCTATCTAGCTCCCTCATAAAACATGTCCTCTGGAAGGTGCTCAAGAATCCTGCCTCTCAAATCTGATTGAAGTGTCAAAGAAGCAAGCACATGTCATCATCTACTAAGTGCATCTACAACAACATTTTCCTTTCCTTTGATATACTGCACCTCCATGTCATACTCACATAGGAACTCCATCCAACACCGTTGATGAGCGTTGAGGTTCAACTGTGAGAAGATATGTTGTAAACTACGATGATCTATCCTCAAAATGAAAGGTCTACCCAAAAGGAAATGTCACCAATACACAAGTGCATGAACAACTGCTGCAAGCTCCAAGTCATGAGTAGGGTAATTAAGCTCGTAGTCCTTGAGCTTACGAGACTCAAAGGCAATAACCCGATGCTCCTGCATAAGAACTACTCCCAAACCCTCTAGTGATGCATCAGTACAAACAACAAAATCCTCTGTAGGGTCTAGAACTGCTAAGATGGGTGTCGTGGTTAACCTTTCCTTAAGCAACTGAAAGGCCTGCTCACACTTTTTTGACCAATCAAACTTCTTCCCTTTTCTCTGAAGAGAAGTAATAGGGTGAGAAATCCTAGAAAAGTCTGTACAAACCTATGGTAATAACCTGCTAAACCCATAAAACTCCTTACCTCGATACTGATGTGGGTGTTGGCCAGTCCATGATAGCCTGTATCTTAGAGGGATCTACTGAGATACCCCCTTGCCTGATATGATATGACCCAATACTTGAATCTCCTCGAAAGAAGCTACATTTTCCAAGTTCCCATACAACTTCTGCTCTCTCAAAACCTGAAGTACCTATCTCAAATGCTCCTCGTGTTCCTCCTCGGAATGAGAATATATCAATATGTCATCAAGGAACACTAAGACAAAGTGATCCAGAAATGTCTGAATACTCCATTCATGAGGCTCATTAAAGACAGTTGGGGCATTAGTCAAACCAAATGGAACAATTGTGAACTCATAATGCCCATAACGTGTGTGAAACGTTGTCTTATGAATGTCTGCATCTGAAATACACAACTGATGGTACCCTAACTTGAGATCGATTTTGGAGAATACTCTCACTCCCGCATCTGATCAAACAAGTCATCAATCCTAGGGAGTGGATAACGGTTCTTTATTGTGACTTTGTTAAGTTGTCTAAAGTCAACACAAAGCCTGAGAGAACCATCCTTCTTTTCACAAATATGATTGGTGCTCCCCAAGGAGATACACTAGGGTGAATGAGACCCTTATCTAAGAACTCCTCTAGTTGAATCTTGAGCTCATGAAGCTCTGGAGTCGTCATCGATAGGGTGCCCTAGAAACTGGTGCAGATCCAGGTACTAAATCAATGGTGAAATCCACCTCTCTACGGGGTGGTATCCCTGGAAGCTCTCCTGGAAACACATTGGCATACTCCCTCAAAACTGCATGATCATCCAAGGGTGAATGCTCTAGAGTGCTCTCTGGATCGGTCACTGATGGTGATAGCAAATAATTGACAACCCTTACGCATGCTTCGCTTGAGTTGCTTAGCGAGATCATGCGCAAAGAGATAGGTCTCTTCATCCCTGAAATCACAACTGCACTCCCAAGATCATCCTGACACTCAATGACCTTATTTCTGTAATCCACCTTAGCTCGATGAGCCTCGAGCCAATCCATACCCAATACTACCTGATATGATCCTAGAGGAATAACTCGGAGGTCAAGTGTAGTGGAGAAGGCTCCTAAATCAAGTACGTAACTCTCCACATATGAGTCCATGGTGAGTTTGGCCCCAGAGGCCAACTCAACCTGCCAACTATCTAGTTGCCTAGCCACCACTAGCCCACACTGGTCCACTATAGAAGGTGATATAAAAGAATCTGAAGCACCTGAATCAAAAAGTACTTGAGACAGAAATACCCCTGATAGTACCTTTCATCTCAATGACTGTGGCCTGATGCTTAGCCTGGCGGTTGTCAACCAGTTGCATATACACGATGGCATGTCCTACATCACCCACCATCTACTCAGATCTAGCGGCTCTCTGTGCATCCATGGTATTGGGTTTGTGTGGGCACATACACACATAGTGATCAGGAGATCCACAAATGAAACATCCTCTGTACCCCTCTGAGATGGGGTCCCTCCTAGTACTCTGGTGTACTGATCCTGCCGGTCCAACCCTAGCAAACTACTACATGCGAGTTGGCTGTACCTGCTGAGTACCCTGCCTCCTATCCCTGGCTCCACCAAAACCTCCTCTAAAACCACCTCTCTCAAAACCCTGTGTCTACCTAGCCCTCTGCTGGTGGTGGCCATGATGTTGTTGTTCTGCTGCTGTGGGTGCGGTGGAGCCCTCGTGGTTGCTGGCGGAGGCTAGAATCCTCCTCTAGGGGGTGGTGTTATACCCCGTGACCTCTGACTCTAAGGCATGTATCCTCTCCTGAAACTTGCTCTTGTTTCTATCTCGGTGCTCTGTGCCTTGGTCTATTCTCCTCAGCTAAGTAGGCCTTCTCAATGGCCTTCTCAAGTGTGGGAGGAGATAACATCCTAACTACTCTGCTATATATCTGCATTAAGGCCTCGAATAAACCTGTTAACCTATAATTTCTCATCTTGCAGGTAGTCCACATACTGCAGAAGATCCAGAACCTGCTCTCATATTAAGCTATTGTGCCAGATCCCTATCGTAAGTCGTGAAACTCATCGATCCTCTTCTGCATGAAATGCTCTGACATATAGTGAGCCCTGAATCACTCCTCGAACATCTCCCAGGTCATTGTCTCTCGAGTCAGATGGAGCTTCCGCTCCTCATTCCTCCACCAAACACCTGTTGTGTCTCGAAGGAGGTGTATGGTGAACCTTGCCTTGACATTGCTCTCGTAAGAGTGCAAGCCAAAGCAACTATCCAAGCTAAGGAGCCATGACTCAGCCCCAAAGCCATCTATAGAGCCGGTGTAGGTAGGTGGCTGTAAGTGAAGAAGATCCCTGATCACACTTTGCCGTATCCCGATCTGGTGATGTAGTCCAATAGGTGAGAGGGGTCACCTATCCCCAAATGGTCCCTCGAGACTGTGTGAGTGCAGCTACGATAGTACGAGGCTACCCTCTCGTGATGAATGGAAGGGCTACGTGACCTCTCCCACCTCGGTGTATCATGCTCTGGCGGCTCTGAATGTGTGTCCTCACCTATCGGCTCCTCGTCTCCCAATGGAATCTCCTCTCTCACCTCCTGCGGTGGTGGAAGATGTTGCACACACAATGCCCATCAGCTGTTGTAGGACCTCTAATATCTGAGGCCCAAATTTGGGTGCGATGGCTCCCGCATAGGTGCACTATGCCCCAAGCCTCTAGCTGATCATCCCCTCTTGGGTGCCATCCTATATACGAGGTGGTGAAGAGGTTATTAAATGGTTGTGGAAAATGTTTAATTATTTTATTTATTTATTTACTTTTAATGTTATTACCAATGTTATTAACTGGTTGATTTATTACCCAGAGTGTCACGTGTGCGAACCTCGCTCTGATACCAAATGTAATGCCCCGCCTCGGGACACTAGGAAAATAAACTAAAAAGTTGGTAATTTTTTTTTGATAGTGAGGTCTAATGTTTCACCTAACCATTCTCATTAAATAATTAAATTCATAACAATCTAATTTTAACCGAATTGCTAAAACATTTATTTCTAATTAATTTTATTTATTTAGCTTCTATTAAATTTATTAAATTTAATATACACACATACACACAATACACACACACATATTCATTTCCTTTAAATAATTTTCACCCACATTGAAATATAATTATTCATCCTTAAATAAATTCATCCCCATACATATATTTACCCACACCCCTTTTAATTTAAATGACCATTCCCACCAAAACCCATGACTTAATGTGTAGGGTTTTATTTGAGCCCTAGGATTAAACAAATCTCAACCCTAGATCAAAATTTGTGCCCTAAACTTCTTTATCTCTTTCTTTTCTTTTCTTTTCCAGTTTATTATTTTCCTCTCATTGTTAATTTTACTTTTTTTTCTTAACCAAGGGTGGGGAAGCCATGGAAGCTTGTTTGTTTCTTATGTCTTTTTTTTTGAACCATCCATTCAAAACATTTTGGTATTTTTTTTTTTTTTTTATTAATATATATATATATTTATTTATATATTTTTTGAAGGGGGATGGATTAATGAAGGAGGAATAAGGTGGTAGGTCTAAGAGGAGGGGAAGTGTGGAGGGACAGGGTTGTGGGTGCGGTGGGGTTTGGAGTGGGGCGCGGGGAGGAGGGGGGAGGGAGGGAAGGGAGGAGGGGGAAGGTCAAAGGGGGGGGGAGGTGGGCATGGGTGGTGGGCGGGGAGGGGGGATGGGGCATGGGGAGGTGGGTAGGGAGGTGGAGGGGGGGGCGAGGGGGGGGGGTTGGGGTTGGGGGTGTATGGCAATGGCATGGGGGGGGGGGGGTTCGGCCTCCCCAATATTTTTTTATATATATATATATATATATATATTTTGTTTATAAAAACTTTAAAACAAATTCAATTCTTTTTTTAATATAAATATATATATAATTTATAATATTTTATATATATATATTTATTATATTATGTATATATATATATATATTTTGTTTATATTATATATATATATATAAAAGGGAATATAATATACTTTATTATATTTTAATATAACTCTATTATAACTATAACCTCATTTTGATATATATGTAGTATTTACAGCATAGAAACAAATTAATTCAAGATGATAATAATAGATTTTGTCTTGTTACTCTAATGCAGAAAAATAGCTAAAAGGAATTCAACTATCCATACTAAAAGATTTACCTATTTTGTGGTAAAGAAAAGCACAAGTTTTCCAAATGAGAAGAGAGGAAAATTTTGAATAAACTTAAAGCTTAGAGAGGAAGAATACACATTCATAGTGGATTTCCTAATACAATGAAATTCTTAAGCTTTCACAAAGAAAGGAAGAAAAACTAAGTCCATTATATTCCATAATGCTACTAATAAATTTACAAGAATAAGACATATTGCAAGAAGAATAACATTTCCATACAATAAATCCAAAAGCTCCATATTAGATTTATTTTCTTATCAAATGCCATACTAATTAAAAATTTTCATATTTGCACACACAAGCAAGATATCAAAAAATTATGATATTTTCTTTTGAAGGGACATGCTTTCAAAAATCAACTTCTCATTTCAAAAGAAGAGTTATCCCAAATTTCATTTACAATGGACTCAAATTAAATGTTCAATATGTTTTTCAAAAATACATAACTACTGATTAAATGAATTACAATCCTCTTACAAGATGATAAGGAAGATTTTCAAATCAATGACTCAAGTTTACAAGAATGCAAATTACAAAATAAGAGGTTTACAAGAAATACTAGTTTCCACAAGGCCATATCCTTAGAGTTACTGAGGAGATCAAGAGAGCCTGACAAACTCCAACTATCACCAAACATCCAACTTCATGCCTTCAAGAATCCAAACAAGGAGAAGAAGCTTGTTTTTCCACCCAACCATAGGCATCATTACATGCCTTTCCCAAGGTTGGGATGCATGCTAGCCTCCCCCAAGCCCATGGGAAAGAGGACTACCATCCACAACTTGCACAAGAGTGAGGGTGAACAAACAATGATACATCCACATGAAACACAAGACAAGTATAAACAAGACTCCAAATTTTACAAAGATGAAAAAGAGGAGAACCCAAGTTCTACCTCTAAAACAAATGGGGAAGAGAGGAGAGAAGTTCTCCAAAATTGTAACCAACAATAGTTGCATTAAAACAAGATCTCCATACCCTCCTTATTTCTCCTAATTCATTCAAGCCCTCCTTATTTCTCCACCCTTTCACCAAATCCTTCTTGGAAGGATTTTCAAACCCCAAAGGGGTTTCCTTACCAAGAATGGGGAAGGAGGTTCAAGCCAAATGAACCAACTTCCCCACCTCAAACCATTTGAGGGGAATAACTAAATCCTACAAGGCTTTCCCATCAAGCCTATGAGGATTGAGAGGGAAAAATCCCTCTCTCTTCCCCCATAACTCCAAAACTCCATCATGCCATATGATGGAGGGGAGAAAAAAAACAAGTAACAATAAATAAAAATCCACATGCAACAACCACATTTCCAAGTAAACAAATCTAACAACTAGCATGAATACAACACATACAATAAGGCTTAAGAGACCTACCTCAAAGAAATCTCTCCAAAAATCTTTCCAACTTCAATCTTTTCCACTTCTTGACTCAAGCAAACTCTAGCTCCAAATCCACAAGCATCCAAGCAAAAGCTCCAAAAAAAAGTTCTCTTCTTTTCCCATGAGGGGAATTTGAAGAGGAGCAAGCAAAAATCCTCACAAATGAGGGGGTGACATGTGTCACCCCTCTCCTCCTTCAAGGTCAAAGATGCCAAAACAAAAGAGAGAAAGGGTAAAATGCCTTTTAGCCCTCTTCTCCCAAATTACCTAAATTGATAACAAAACAAATCTTGTGCAACTTTTAACAAGCACACTAATCCATACCCCTTACATGGATGTGACCAAACAAGAGGCAAAAAGGGAGGGAAAACTCCCTCTAGCCTTGGAAATAAGCCCCCTACCTATTAGGTAGGGTCCAAGGGCTCATTTTTATGTTAAGGGAACTCCCAAACTAAAAAGGGTCCCTAAAAATGCCCAAAATAACCCAATTTCGGGTTTAAAAATTTGGCACAAGGGTAGAGGGTGTGGGGCCCACCCAAGGGTTCACATGTGACCCTAAACCCTCTAGATTAAGTACATCATTAATCTAATTCAAAACTTAATGCAAGTGGGGTCATTAATTCCCCAAAACAAGTTTACAACACAAACTAAACACCCTAAGCAAAATTAATAATTACAAGACATATTACATTACAAATAAATTCATATCGATAAAATTAAATCAGCTACTAAATAAGATATCAATGAATTCTAGACTAACATGAAATCAAAATCTTTCTATAGTAATCAAGCTAGTCATAATGAAACATGCACATAGACTATACATAATTCATCAACATAAGTTAGTCACAATGATAAAATGACATGTATCCATAGAATCCTAACATCATACAAATGTCCATATCTATCAATATAATCTATGTCCAAAATATAACAAATTCCAAAACAACATCATATCAATTTAGTATCCATGACATCATAAGATAATGCAAACAACATAGTACATCTATAAGTAACCTTCAAAGCGGTTTTACAATACAAAGAGTAACAAAGGATCCAAAATTGTTCCCTCCTTTTCTAGTAAATCTGCAACCCCATTCACTTATCGAAAATCATGTTGGAAGGAAATGGAATGCAAACCATTATCTTGAACACGAGCTCCTACAATTGTTGATTTAGTTTCTAGTTAGGTGTAGCCTCTTTATTCATAATGGTGATTATAATTATAGAATCTCCTTCTACCACTATCCTCTTTTACCCTTTTTCTATAGCTAAACACAAAACCCTCCAGAAGGATTATCACTTTTGCTTCGTTGTTTTTGGCACAAGGGATTATAAAAGATATGGCCCATAGCATGTGACTACAATGGTCATGAAGAATAAAACCCGCACCTCCTATTCCAGGATTCCCTTTGGACACACCATCAAAATTTAGCTTGATTATCGCGCTATGTGGTATTTTCCAGTGGATAATTTGTCATTGTGACTTAGCTAACTAAGTTGCTTGGGTTTGAGGAAGAGATATATGTGGCCAATTTTGTAGGATTTGTAGCTCATTACTTTGCAGCATATCCTTCTTAATTTTACAGGGAAAAGTCACATTTTTAGATATTTGAAATTCATTTTTGATGCAACATCTTTCCCATGCCAGTTCCTTAACTTAAAAAAAAATACCACGCCTACGTGCACGCAAGAGGTAATCCACCATCTAATATTTGCGGCATATCCTTATTGGTGGGAAATTTATTAATGTCCTAGCCATATCCTTGTTGAAGGGAGAGTTCATGACTTTTTGGATTTCATGTTCAATATGTTAAAGGTGAGGGAGAATTTTTATCATGAATCCATACCATGTTGAACTTTTACATTCGTTTACATATTTTTATGTGTTTTTAACTATATATGATTAATAATTTCATAAATGTTTTAATGATGCATGACAGATGGTGTCATGAAATTTATACATGGTCATAGTTTATCACGATCCTTAACGCCAATAGCGGTGTCACTAGGATGTGGCCCTTTTGCTAATATATTATGTTAATAATTGTGACACCCTAACCTTCTTCTTTAGCACACTCGATGCAGCCAAAGGTGGTGGTAGAAGACATGCTCGGTGATACAAGATTGATGCACCTTGGAATTAATTTTATAAATCTAAAAAATTGCATTTAATTAAAAACATCTTTCCTCAATGCCAAATTACGGTTCACGGTAATATATTACACTCTTGTGCGATCTGAGGTGAAGCCACAATGGAGGTGGCCCTCTCACTAATATAACTGTAGATTATCCCTCTCTAATGCATCTTGTAATGGTTGCAACAACCCCTCAAAACTTGTATGCCTTACTACCTATGTCAGGTGCACCCCTTCAGTGCATCTTCAAATCGTTCCAATGAATCTACAACTCCTCATGTTTTAACTATTGACGTAACATTGCACCTCATTTTGGTGCAAGTGCTAGTATAACAAGAGTCACATGACATAGGTAGTTCCTGCTTTATACAATTTAATGATTTAGATGATTTGATACTATTGAATTGATAAAATAATTGAACTAAAATTAAATCTAAATACTTGTAACTATGCTTTTTGCAGTGAATAGAAAGTCTAAAAAATGGTAAATAACAATAATGATTTTTATCCATCACATTTAGTTGAAGCTGAATTTAGTTTATAAGTCAAAAACTTTAATTGCAATTTTCAACCACCTAATACAGGTCGTTATAAAAAGAAAAAGAAAAATGATATGTATGTATGTATGTATGTATGTTAGCATCATTATGTTGATATTTCAGGTCTACATTGCAGAAGCTTGAATGAAAGTATGAATGAGGTTGCATCTTTAATTGAGAATTTGTAGAAATGTACTTGACATTTTGATATCTTGACAACATACCTCACCAATGTAATTGCATATATATATTAGAATTGTTGTAAATATAATCGTATTAGAGAGGATTAGAAAACCAGTATGAATATTGATTCACATATAGGTAATAAGCATATTGTTGCCCTAGAAATGGCAACAAACCAAATATATTGGCAAACGCATTAAACATTCAAAAGAGGCCACAGGGCTTGAGACTACTCCATTTCTGCCACTAAAGGCATCCAAACTTGCTTATACCTGCATGATTATGAAAACAAACATTACAAAAAATTTGCCCTGATTGCAAAGTTTAAATCCATAAAGACAAGCAGTGTGGTGAAAAAAGAGTTAAATCCACTTATAATTGCACTTGATATATAAACAAATATTGGACTTATAATAGTTAAATCCACATTTTTATATACCTAGATTACATCCACTAAACAAAAAAAAATTTGAGAAGGTTCCTATAAAGTCACAAACTTAACATAAACATTTTGATGGAGTATATCTAAAAATAACAAGCCAAAAATATTATCATCTTAATTTCTCTCGCTAGCAAAATTAACATCACAGACACATTTATTACTACATGTGATTGATGATGAAAGGCATTGAATACTCCACAAATAAAAATTAATGTCTTTTCCCAATTTATTGTTTATTGGTATAAATAAGAAAATGACATAACAGTTTACGTGGCATAGAGTAATGGGGGTGGATAATAAAAATATATACATAAAATTAAATCTTGGTTTCCTTTAGTCTTATCTGTCAAATTGTTTTTTAGTCCACCTTGTCGGGCAGTGTTTTTTGGTTTGCAACATGCATGAGGCACCTAATTGTGCTTCAAATACAATGCGTACATATCTTAACCCCTACAGGATTTGAACTTGTGACCTCTCTTTCAAGAGCACAAGTTCTTCACTATTAGGCCATTCCAACACGTCATTCTACTTTTTTTTCATTTATAAAAATATGAAAAATTGATTTGCAATAAGGTCTTAAATTAGTCATTTCAAACTTGTACCACCAAATCATATGCTTACAAAAAAAGAAATTTTAAATTTCAAAATTGTTTAAATTTGTTTAAAAACTTGAGAACTTTAGAATTTATGAAGGTCAAAAAAATAAAACGAATCTTATTAATGAATAGAGAAAAAAATTATACGATGAACTGTTTAAGTTGAAGGTGATCACTAATTTAATTCTACGCTTACTCATAATTATAAATCTACTAGAAACGTT
Organism: Taxus wallichiana var. yunnanensis; assembly: GCA_018340775.1. Lineage (NCBI taxonomy): Eukaryota > Viridiplantae > Streptophyta > Pinopsida > Cupressales > Taxaceae > Taxus > Taxus wallichiana. Next base: position 777,570,928 of record CM031240.1, read on the forward strand.
AACATAAACATAAACTGAAATACCCACAATCTATATAATCTAGTGCCCCAATAAATACACTATTTATTGAAATAAACAACCAAAAGAATCATAGACCTCTTTTTCAACTCAAGCCCTCTTTCAGATCTCTTACGTGCTAAGGACTCCTCTCATGCCTTTTATTATTGTGATGGTTACGTAAGAGGAAGGGTACATGAGGTCAATTTTTAATTATTATTGCATGTATCTTTTTCATGTTTAATTCGGAGGGCCCCTCTATTATTCTCACACGAGATAACTATTTCACTTTGTTCTATAATTTTGCTTCTCATTAGTTCAGATATTATATTTTACAATAACGCCAGATATTATATTATTCTCACACGAGATACGACTTTTAGTGGCCCCGTACGGAAGCCATGAATTTTGTTCTCTTTGTTATACGTAAATATGGTATACGTATGCTTGGCAAACAAATGTTTAGTGAGTAATATATGAGTATGTCATTCAAATTATGCATAGCAATAGTGTTGTATTGGAGATTTCTTTTTATTTTTATAACTAACACTTATATTTTAGGCGTACCATGAATGTGTTAGAAAAATTAAGAGTCCTTTCAAACATATTTTGTGGTAGTTTCGGGTAGATGAGACTCGTTTCCTTACTATCCTTTGTTCCCCATCATGACATAGGGGATTTTTTGAATATATATATATATATATATATATATATATATATATATATATATATAAAAATTAACAATTATATTTGAAATCTATAAATTTGAGAAGATAATGATTTTAAAATTTAATAAATGTTTGACAATTTAAAACACAAAATTATTTATATAATTGTTAGATGTAAAACTTGCACACAATTATATATTATAGATTATACAAAGTTATGGTCCATACATTTAACGATTAACCCAACATTCACATATGGATGCATTATAAAAAACATTTGTGCTTTACAAGAAAAAATACATACACGGATGACATCATGGTGTAGTAGACCACAATTGACTATTAACATTTGTTCTTAGAGGGTAAAAGAGAAAAAATTAAAAACTAGCAATCACACGCAAAATGTGTAATGGAGGCACCAAAGGGGATACATCGAAGAACTTAAACTTGAAGGAATAAAATATTGCAGGAGGAAGACGAGATGCTAACTGAAATGGATTGAGGGAGGAGATGTTTGAGGGCGGGGAAAATGTTGGGCGGAATGCATTGAAACTTGTTTTTCTTTTCGAGAAGACACATATCAAACATGTGTCATTTATGCCAATCATTTGAAGGAGGAAGGGGGTGCGATGTGCATAGATCCTTGACGAGACATACTCTGGAGATATCTCAGAAAGCAAGGCCCTATCAATCAATATTCACAATGTCAATATTTTTTTTTGCAATATTATCCCTTGTGTTTTGAGGATAGTTTGAGCTCATAATAATTGTAGGGGAATTGAATTGCAATGTATGTTGTGGGATACTTTAGAGATGTGGACATTTGGAGGTGACTCGTCATCCCATGTTTAGCTAATGTAGTATTTGAATTTGATAGCTACAAAACATGGCAAGTCATGTGGTTGTGCACCATATTTACAAACCATTATCTTAGGTCATTCTCCACACTTACACAAATAATAATAGATATCAACCACACAAAAAAATTCTTGTGAATTTCTATTTGACAATACGTCCTCAACATTCCAGGTTCTTAACATTGATTTATCATGTGTATAATTGTATTCCGTAATTTTGAAATTTTTGTGTTATGGGGATTTGCAATAGAGGTAGTGGTCAAAGAAGATGAGAGAGAACCAAGTGTATTGGATACTGGAAATGTTATAGCATCTTGGCTACCCAAAGGTGAATGATGGATAGTCCAAGTGCCTTCCTAGGATAAACACAACAACTTGTGTCAAAGTGGGAAAGCCTCAATTCAATTATGTGCCACACCACACCAAGTTTGATGTTTCCTCTACTAAAGCTCTAACTCCCATCCATTGCATCATGCCATGGTCTTTGCATATTTCAAAAAAGTAGTGGAGGTCATCAAAATAGCTAGCAAAATCCTATTCAAGTTAGCATTCCTCCAACAACACTACAAATTTCAAGAGAAACAATAACACCATGGTGGCAATGCTTATTTTGAGGTCTAGTGGACACTGAACAAATATTAGCTCTTACTTCTGCTACGTGGAGAGGCTTCCCAAGGAAAATATAATGACTTGTGCTAAACAGGGAAAGCCTAAAGTTGTTTACATGGCACATCATAATAATTTTTATGTTTCCTTTGATAGATCTCAGGATCCCTACCATTAGATCATGCCACGGTCTTTTCTTCTTTCGTGATGACTTGAAAACACATTGGATTTGTATTAACCTTGCAGGTATGTTCACGTTACATTTCTGGGTCACTTGAATTAATTACTTTCCTCTCAACTTCTACACATGCATGTCACTCGGTGTTTACTTTTCCTTGTAGGTATAATCTTCCATTTTCAATACAAATTTGGTTTTGCCTCATGCATAATCATTCACTCGAATACTTTGAATTTTTCCTTAAAATTATAAAAAGGTGTGTAAAATCCTATGAAACTCAAAATATATGATCTATAATGAAAAGTGTCCATGTGGGGATGAAGGGAGAATACATGGCTATATAGTGGAATGTCATTTATAGCTTAGGTGGTTAGCAATTAGTTAAAATCTTGAATAACAAAACATGAAGGAAGAAATAATGTGTAAATCCTTCCATGTGGCGTCGATAGAGAAAAATCACTACCAAGTTAGGAAAGATAATATAAGGTGCATTCCAAGGTAAAAGGAGGGACGGGAGTCATGAACCTGTGATTTGGGCATATGAGTATAAAATTCCAACATTTTAAACCTATGGCGATGTAAAGATTATAGTAAAGGGTGTGGGAGGTTTCGAGCTTAGTGTGACACTAGGTTGTTCACCAAAGTGTGAATAGTGGAGAGGTAAATCACCTTCACAACGAAAACACGATGTTACATAATAGTGGGAAATTTGTGGTCTTTGATACGTTCCTAAAATGCCTTTCTCATATGTTCTTTCTAACAATCGTTATCACCCTTGAAAAATAGTGCCTTTGGTGAATGTACGTTCATCAATCGATGTAACAATGTTTACAAGTTTGCAACCCTTGATTTTCCTTTTTTTCATCACTCACCGCCATGCTCAACAAATGTTGTCCATGTAGCTTTGACCTATTTTTTTATCTAATGTTTGGCAAATTTTGGGCTTATGTCTTATTTCCTGCAAGATTGATGTCTCATTTGTTTTCTCTGTTATGGTATGGTGGTGCGAGAGCCATGAGAGAATCCATCCATTTGATGAATGTAAGTTTTTTATTTTGGCCTTTTATAATCCACCGTGACATGTATATTGGATTATAACTTTGATGCAAGGGCATCAAAATACTAACATATATCTTGCATCATAGTTTTGATAAGGTGTACAGGATAACCACTACAGAAAGAAGAATGGGCACAAAACTACTTGGGGACTATACAGGAGATTTGTGTTATAGTAGATAGTATCCATAGAAGAGGCCATATGGGAGTAAGAGTGAAAATATCAGCGCAAGAATAATCTTTTAGGAAGGTTAGGTGCAACACTCAGAAGGAGATAACATAATGATAAATGCATAATTTAGTAGGCTAGTATGTGTCAAGGAAATGTGTGGATAACTTGGTTAAGAAATAAATGAGTTAGAAAATAATTACCCACATATATTTTCCACTCAAGGAGTAAACATTGCATGGTGAGGTGTCTAATAAATATTTCACTAGGGTCGATTATGTGACATCCAAATATAATTACATATCAGACAAAGTAGAAGGATAAGATAAGACAAATGGATGGTATGATAACTCATAAAATAAATGATCCAATATCAAATTGGAATGAGCGAGAAAATATTCCATTGGAAAATCCACCATCTAGATAGTCAAGTAGAATCGGCTATATATAGGCCAAGTCAAGAGTTAGAAAGAGGTTAGAGGAGGAGAGTTAGAATAGCTAGAAGAAAATACATGAAGAGAGCCAAGAAAACTAGTAAGATATAGTTCCATATGGATTACACCATTACACTATTTTCTATGAGATCTGTATTCAAGCCACACTTTTATTTTAGATGTCTTAATGCTTTCAAATAAATAGAAATATATATCTCTTGTTTATCAATCCACTTGTAACTTTGATAAATGGCTCAAGTGCCTTAAAAATTCATCCAACTATTGTAAAGTTTGTAATCGATTAAGGAAATAGTTGTGGGAGAGATAAGTTAAGTGTGAAGGATAGTTGAGTCTTTGGACATGAGGTATCCATTAGTTTTTTCTCCATTGTGAGAAGGTGGGTAGATGGCATCAAATAAGTAAAACAAGGACCCTCGAGGATATAGTGACTATTAGATTTGTGTCATTATGTGTAGAGGAGATGATGGCACCAAGAGGAGATGGTTTAGAATATATAATGAATACAATGGTAAAGGGAATACTAGACTTTATAATATCGGGTGAACTTAAGGGTGTAATGACCATATTGAAATACATGAAGGAAGAAAATAGAAGAGGTCTTGAGGTTCTAAGTAATCAGTGAGTTGATAAAGGATAACATGTATATCCCAGAGAAATGTAGTATTCAAGAACCATCTAGAAGGAGGAACAAATAGTAAAGGTGGAGGTTACATGCTCTTTTGGGACGTTTGACCTAAGAGAGATGAGGTATTGGTGGGATGTATAGGATAAGAAGAAAAGGACCCGCTCAAAGTTCATGTTGCAAAAATAGAGTTTGTGGGGGGATTAAAAAATAATATATAACAAATGGAGCAGAAAAGGAGTCTCTTAGTGCAGAGAGACTAGAACACCATGTTCAGAGGGTGAAACTATAAACGTAGTAGGAAAGGACACCATATAGATAAATGTCAGGGGACACAACAAAGAGATACCATGGTGTATAGGAGTGAATGTGCATATAATACAAAAATAAAGTGTGAACTGGAAAAGTACTCGACTAAGGGGAAGGTTATGAAGATTTTAAAGGAACCATCATAAGAGGAGAGGCGATAGATATTTTACACAAGGTGTAAGACCAAGGGAAATTGTTGCTTGGTCATGGTGGGTATTTTAAGTATTGACAACTTGGTGGCAAAAGAGACAATACGTAAGTTTGGATTAGAGTGAAATATGCATGCCAACCCATATAAAGTGACATGGTTGGTTGAAGGTTGGGAGGGCATTGTATGGGAGAATGCAAAGTGGAGATGAAGATGGGGGATTTAATGATCGTATGATGTGTGATATCCTACTAATGGATTCCTATTATGTCTTACTAGGGAGACTATGGAAATATGACCAAAAGATGCTCTATAATCAAAGAGAAAATATAGTAAGTATAGATAAGGATGGTAAAGCATCCATCTTTTACCATTATGAGCGGAATGTGTAGAGCACATGAGCAACCTGGAAATGCATAAGGGAAGTGGAGAAGTATGCATGAAAAATTAATAGAGAATTGTTATGATGAATAATGAGGAGATAATATTAGAATTCGAGTGATGGGTAAAAGAGGAATATGGAATCACCGAAAGTGTATTGTGATGCGAAAAAGATAGCACAAGGAGGAGGCAAAGGATGAAGAGTCAATTTTAGGTATATGATTGTTTGTAAGAGTGTTGAACCTAAAGAAGAGGGGGTAAAGGAGAATATTTGAAGGTATATGAAGATGACCTGAGAGCACAACTAGAGTTGATAGATTATGAATGGTTTCAATTATATAGAGCCCATTTGAGAAAAAGGGTGAGATAGATTGCACAGTTAAGTGAAGAAGATCACACCAAACTGGAGACCTCAGTAGAGGGAAAGGAAGAGTGTATAGATAAAGGAATGCATGAAAATGGAGATATATAACAAAAGGGATGAGAAATATAAGAATTTTCCTCAAAGGTGATGGAGGAAGAGCAGTTGAAGAAGAAAGATGCGATGTACTATACAATGAAGATAACACAATAGGAGGAGAGATCTATGTAGATCTTAAAGGAATGCATGAAGATGAAAACATAAGTGATGATCAATGTAGTATTCAGAAGGAATTATGATACTAAGTTGAGATTTATCTAAAGGAAAAATTAGATGAACAACTATTGGTGAAGGTTGTGGTATTGCGTATAGAAGATATTCAAAAAGAGGGACGATGGAGAATGATATCTAAGTAGAACTCGTGAAAGGAGGAAAAGAGGATATTTCCAAGGGAAAGTGCACGGAGATGGGGGAGGAAAAATTGGCCAATTTTTTTATTTGAAGCAAAACATTAGCACATTTTGGGAAAACGTGATCATGTTTTGAATTACTATGATTTCTATTTACCAATCCTAAAATGGGAGCACGTTATAACACGCTCGCATTCATGTTATTAATGTTATATATGTGCTTTTGGGATCTATATATCTAAAAATTAATCTTTATAAGTTGATCCGAAATGAAGATAATTGGAGGTGCAAGGGAAGCAAAGCTTGAGTTCCATACACCAATTCAAATGGGCTTCTTCCAGTAGCTCCTTTAGGAGTTACCCTATCAGCCCAAACTACAAATTTCAATTGTTCACCCCATTTCTTCTTGTTTTTCTCCAAGTTTATCCTAATGATCTTCAACAAGTTCTTATTACTGGAGTCATCTTGTCCATTCCCTTGGGGGTTATAGTTTGAAGAATAAGTCAGATTGATTCCATATTCATTGCACATTGCCATTAAAGGTTTGGCTCTAAAGCACATGGCATTATCAGCTATAATCTTAACTAGGACTCCAAATCTGCATATGATTTGATTCAACAAGAAGTCCATTACTATTTGGTGTGTTGCTTTCTTGGTGGGGATTGCCTCTACCCACTTTGTAAAATAATCATTAGCTACAAGGATCCACTTATGACCAACACTAGAAAGATCTGAAATCTCACCAATGAAGTCCATCCCCATTTCTTGAAAGGAGATTCAATTGATACAGGATGTAAAGGAAGGAGCCTTGAAGCTTTCAGTCTTCTAGAGAAACGTTGGAAACTATCACATTTTCTAACCAAGTTGGGTTGCATCTTTGAAGAGAGTAGGCCACCAATAACCAGCTCTCAAAATCTTATGTGTTGTTACTCTTCTAGCAAAGTGTCCTCCATAAACTCCCCCATGGAAATCAACAACTATCTTGGGAGCTTCATCTTCAGTTATGCATTTCAAGAGGACACCTTCAGGGTTCTTCCAAGCCAGCCCAAGGTCTGTGATGATATAATTTTGAGAAGCTAGCTTGAGGGCCCTTTTCTAATTTTTATTTAAATGATCAGGACATCAAAGGTGTCTAAGGTAAAATATTATATCCTTGTACCACTCAAGAACTTACCAATTTCCCAATAATATCTTCCCTTTCTTCTTCTACTTCATTCACTTCCACAGTCTGCAGTTGCTCTTAGCCATGAGCTTAATAAGACCCAAACCTCTTACTAGCTTTGTGGTTTGGATGTCCATATCATACTCCTGCAGTTTGTTCACCCATCTACATCTTTTACTTGAGATCTCCATCTCTGATAAGATTTCTTTTACCATGGTGTGGGGAACATAAGCAACAACTTTTGAACTTAAAATATAAGGCCTGAAAACCTTTGTTGCTTTCACCAAGGAAAATGCTTGTTTTTCCATGATTGTATACTTTAACTCAGTAGCTTGTAAATCCTTGCTAAAGAAGGCAATAGGCCTCTCAGCCCCATCTTCATCCTTTTGGAGCAAAATAGATGCAATAGTATTTTCAGAAGCAAAAGAGAAGATTTGGAAAGGCTTCTTGTAATTCAAAGCTACATAAAGACAGTGCATGTTTGAGTGCATCCTCTTTGATTCCTTCAAAATCTTTAATGTCAGCCTCCTCCCACCTGATAAATTGGTCCTTCTTTAGCATGCTTGTGATTGGAAGAGTCAACTCAACAAAGTTGGAAACAAACCTTCTAATAAAATTAATTTGACCAAAGAAAGATTGGATGCCTTTCTTGGTTCTTGGGATAGGTACTTTGCTGATTGCTTCCACTCTCTCAGGGTCTATCATAACACCATCTTTTGACACAATGTGACCAAGCAACTTGGCCTTTTGCACGCCAAAATGACACTTCTTTGGATTAAGAGAAATGCCATACTCCCTACATTTGATCAGCATCTTCTCCAAGTGCTGCAAATGATCACCTCTCTACCTTGAAAACACAGTCACATCATCTTGGTAAACTATAATAAAGTCATTGATGTAACCAGCAAAAGAAACATCCATTTATCTTTGAAAAGTGGCACCAGTATTCATCAAACCAAAGGGCATCCTAACAAAAACATATGTTCCCAAGGAGTAGTGAATGTTGTCTTAAGTCTTTTGATTCTTTGACAACAACTTTGATCAGAGCAGAGAAACCATCCAATGTAGAAAGCAACTCAGACCCTGTCACAAGCTGCAACATATTTTCCATATTTGGTAAGGGATAGTTTTCCTTTAGTGAAGCTTTATTTAAATTTATGAAGTTTACACAAAGTCTAATATCCTCATTCTTCTTTCTGATTGGCACAAGGTTTGCAACCCATGATGAATAACTTGTGGGCTGAATGATCCCTCCCTCCTCAGGTTTCTTCAATCCACCTTGCATTTTCATGGAGAGGAGTGGATTGATTGGCCTTTTCTTCTATCTGAATGGTTTTTCATTTGTTTCAAGAGGAATCTCATGTTGAAACAAGTCTTCTCTATATGCTTTTAGCTCTGAATATGACCAGGAAAGGCAGTCTTGATATTGTTTCAACAATTGGAGGTAGGACTATTTTTCTTCCTTGTTTAAACTCTTTCCCAAACAAAACTTTCTTGGTTTTTCCTTTGTTCCCAAGTCATGCTCTTCCACATCCCTTAAGGCATACATGTTTCTATTTATGATGCAATCAACATTGTTAAAATTTGACTCAAGTGCAACAAGACCTCTAGGAATGGTGTTTGTTTTCAATTGGATGATATCTTTTCCAAACAAAGTCTCTCTTCCTTTAGTCATACACACCATTGGTTCCCAATCAATATGTTGATCTACAAAATCACCTTGATTTTGCAAGAACCTTTGCACTTGAGAATCATCATCAAACACTTGCCAATGCTTGATGTTGTCAGGGACAACTGGCCTAGTCAACACTTCAACATTGTACTCACAATAAGGTGAAATGGTGCAAACTCCAAATCTTGACCCCAACACTACCAACTTGTCAGAAGCAACATTCAAACTTCTTTCATGGTGCATAATATTGAAGGAATCAAACATCTCAACTAGATCCCAAACTGCATGCTTATACTGCTTCATCCGCTAATTTTTTATAGCATACAATTTTCTTATTTGTTTGACAACTAGTTATGAATCTCCCTTTCGAAATGATGTCCTTGATACCATACTTCAATGAAATTCTCAGATCCAACAACAAGGCTTCATACTCAACAATGTTGTTAGTACATTCAAAATTAAGCTTGAAGGAAAAAACAAATTATTCCAAGCTAGGAGAAATAAGAATTACACTAGCACCATTTCCAAATTTGGAGCAAGCTCCATCAAATATCAAGGTCCAAGGAGAACCTACCACCTCAAGGCACTTTGTTTTATCCATATTATTTTCTTTTCCATCAGCAAAACCAATGAAATTCTCAACATCTACATCAGCAAATAACACTTCACAGGAAGCATTGTTGGGATCTTCAATTAGGTGCAACATGTTCTTCTCACCATAAAGTTTAACAAGGCTTCCCTCAATTGGAATGGTAGCAAAACACATGTCCATTTGGACACTCCCTCCAACACTTGCAGCCCACTTTCTTGACAAAATCATACCCCATTTGGCAGGGCAATCAACAATCACAACATCCAATTTTAAATTCCTCCCTAGATAAGATGCAAGCTGCACTACCAAACCTTTCACACAACCAACAACCGACACTTCTCTTGAGTCCATGGTAGTACACTTTCCATAGGCTGCTATCACTTTGATGTCCAACTCATTCATGACTTCTAGAGGCATGACATTACATGATGCACTAGAATCAAACATACAATTGTGAAGTAGCCTATCCTTTATAATCAAAGTTGTGAAAAATGGATCAACATTCAATTGGGAATCAACCAAAGATGTCCCCAAATATACCTCAGGTGTCTCTCCAAGATCTTCTACTACTGGTGGTGTTTCAAGGTCAACAATGATTTGAGGAGGAGTCTCAACAACATTTACATTTCTGCCTAGAGTGATCTTCTCTTCCTTCAACCCCAAGTACTCAAATGCTCTCTTCTTATGCTCAGGAATTCTAAGCAACTCAATGATTGGAACACTCACTTTAATTTGGCTCAATACTTGGGCTATGTCATAGGGAACACTCTTTGGTAGGAAAACATTGGAAGGGAGACAAGAAGATTCATTAGATGGCAAGGGATTCTTGGCAGCTTGGGCATGAGGAGGACTGTAATTTTTGCTTGGGATAGTAGAGATTTTAGCAAGTGTTTCTTTCCTAGGAGCTTCTTTTGGAATGCTTGTGAGCAAGGGTGTTTTAGGTTTGGCTTGAGGCCCAACTCCTTAACAACTTTGCTTCTAGTATTATACTCTTTCTCTTGACCAACAACAACATTCATTAACAACTGTCTATCTTCCTCCGAAGGGATACCACCATCATATTTCTTAATCATCAATGCTCTTAGGTATTCAAAGTCATTGTTAGGAATTTCAAATGCTTGAACTACATCTACATCATGAGTATGAGAAAGAGAAAGAAGTGGTACCCACTTTATGCAATCCCAAAAGGTTGCAACAGTCCTTGCACTTATTACCTTAGTAGATGTTGCTCCTCCTTGTGAGCTTGAAGAACAACCCACCATGCAAATATCATCATCAGTTCCATCCTCATTATCATCTTCATCAACTTGTTGGTCCACTTCACATGGAGGATGAGGAAGAAAACATCTATCACACCAATCCATATCAGCAACTTCATCAACAACAAAGCAACCCTGACAGTTAGAGGGTCAGGAACCAATCTACTTTCACGTGCTTGGGGTTGTCTATTTCCCCCTCCCATAGGTCCTTTACCTCTATCATCTTGTCTTTGATCACCCCTAGGATGATTTCCAAATCTATCTTGTGCTTTTTGCCTAGGCTGACCTTGTGAAGTCTACCCAATTCCCTTCTCATCTCTTGCCAACTTGTATGAGATTTCTTTGACAACCCTTGCCAAAGTTTTCACAACCTCTTCTAAATCAACACCATTTCTAGCTTGAGATTTTTCAAGGTTTATCAATTTTACACCATCTCTCTTAAGAGGTTTCCCAATTACTTTGATATTGTTCTCAATTTGAAGTGCCATGGTGAAATCTTGTCTTAGATTGGTTGGGTTCTTGTCTCTTAGGTAATAGGCTTCCTTCTTATCAAATGCATCTGCATATTTGATTAAAAAGATTCATCACAAGGCCTCAGATTAACTCAAAGGTATCCTTCTCAAAGTTTTGTTAAACCTTGTGTTGAATTCATGAACCAACTCATTGGGGTTCTTCTTGATATTCTCAAATTCAGACAAGAGAAACCTAGGATCAGTCCTATCACCATATTGCAACCTAAATGCATTCTTCATTTCAGTCCAAGAGTCAATAGAATTATCAGGCAGAGCCTTGTACCAATCCCTAGCATCCTCTTCTAGTGTATGAATAAAAAATTTGACATACACATCCTCAAACTCTATCTCAAAATCTTCCATCATATTATCAAAAAGTTTGAGATGCTGATCACCAGTAATAACATTGTTACCCTGGAATTTTGGCAACCTATTTCTGACATCTTGTGGGACAACATTTGGGTAACCATCCATTCCTCTAAAATTTATAGGACCAAAGGTGTTAACAACAAATGGAGGTCTAGGCTGAGCCATATTGTTTGGTGGGGGGATCTTGGAGGTGAAACAAGCTGATGAGGAGTGAGAGGTCTTTGGGGAATGGGAATGAAAACTTCAAGATAGATCTCTCTTAAGGGCTCTCCTTCTTGATGATCTCTAGCAAATTTAGAAAATATAGGAGTAGATTTAGGAGCAAGCCTTTCAAATGCACAAGAAGGTCCCTCACCTGATGGGGAATTCAAATCAGCAATAGGATTGTCTGAATCAGATCCACTTGAAGAAGAATTGCAGTCCTCAATAATAGGCTGCTCACTTTCAAACTCAACAATAGGGATCTCCTTTCTTGTAGTCAAGTCTCCAACAACCTTCCACACCTTTCTCCCCTCTAGCTCTAAGTTTCTTGAATCTGTAAACAACTTGTTAGCAGAGTCCTTGATGAAGAGAGATCTTCTTCCTTCCATTTTTGCAGAACTAGCAACAAATTATAAATGATAGAAAAGTAAGACAACTAGTATTTTCAAGATCAAATCAGCATGGAGTCGCCACTAAGGACTTTCACCTTAGTTGTGCAAATGCACTAAAGTAATCTGTCAAATGTTTGCTAGTACTGAAACCTTTGCAAGGCTTTATAAATTAGACCTTCTTCTTCTTAGATTAATCTATCACAATGCAACCAAAGTGTATAAACTGCTAGGAAATGGAAAAAGGGCAGACAAAACTTGAAACCCTTGTTTAAAAAATTGTAGATCTGAAGCATAGAATGATATTTTAACAATGTAGCAGCTCAAATACTTGAATACAAAAATTCTCAAACTCTTCAAACACTTCAAAAACACCAAGAAATTCCAAGAAGTCCCCAAGCAACGGTGCCACTCGTGTTGGTATCCAAATTTGTTCTCCTTTTAGTCTGAGTAGCACCATAGATATGTCATGGAGCTTAAAGACATATTAGACCATGTTGTATGTCATTGGTAGCCAAGGATATGGTTTAGCTGGCACTCAGGTTTGTGGAGAAATGGATAACACTCTAATAGGACTTGATCTTGTCCTAGCTGTTTTAGGTTGTGCCTTACAACCAAGGTAAGAGGACCTATTTTGTAACCTTGTAATGGTGAAGGAGATGAAGATGTCCTTCTCTTTTCTTGAAATTCTATGATGGAGACCTTGATGAAAACATGATCAACACCCCATATCTGAACTCTCACAAGTTGTCACTTCTCAAAACATGGGTATGTTCTCAAAACAAGGCAAAGGTTACTAGAGACATTGGAAATCCTGATCTGTTATGCATACTTTTGCAAATGGATTTTGATATTTTTGGGTATACAAATGCAAATTAGGGATAGTACATGATAGGATCTTTTTTGTTTAGATGATTTTTGGTGGGGGATTGACAGAAAACTAGGATAGATAAGATCTTTGACAATCTCTACAATACTTGAACAACTATCAGATGAAATGCCTCAAATAATCAGGATGTTCTTTCAACCAGAAGAGGCACAAATGGAAGCCCAAGTTGCACTCTTCACACAATCTTTGAGAACTTACCACAAAATCTTGAAGTAAAGAACTCAATTAAACACAAAAATCCTTGATCAAACCATGCCTAAGGTACCCCCAAAGGCTTACAAGAAATCTCTACAGTCAAGGAAGGTAAAGTGATTTTAAATTTGTTTATCTCCTTATTAGATGAAGGCTCTTCTGAATATGAGATTGCAAATGCCACTAAACTATCAACCAGAAATGGAGATCCTGTGTGATTTCTAAATACTTTCAATGTAAGATTGCAACAAGAACAATAAAAATTATTTGCAAGCATTTAAAAATGATAACAAACATCATATTTCCCAAAGAAAACATAGATTTAATTCAAAACTTGTAGATTCAATAAGAGGGAGAGTTACATGAACAATCTCAGAGCTGTGTGATGGCTATACACTTGTAACCAACTCACATACATGAATTTCCAACACATGAGACATTAACCTAGTTCTTTGGTGGATTTCTTAGAAAAATGAGCTTTCTCTCAGAATTTGCTCGTGATTTTCAACTCCCAACCACTTACAATTTCTCCAAAATGCATTATATACCTCATGCCACATTGGAGCCTTCTTTCCCAAGAAAATAATATGCCATGGGATCAATTTTGTTACAAAACAATCCTCATGATTCAATGAAAATGACATCAAATAGAAAAAAACACTCGCAGGTTGCCAGGTGTGCCCAAAAGATTAAATCATTACAAATATCTAGATCATTATTCATCCTGGAGGCATGTTTTTCATCATTGAGGCATGCAAACACCTTTTACTCATCATTTTCACCTTTTTACCTTTTTAAATTACCTCTGCAACTTTTGATTTTGTCATTTCACGTGTTTTTGGGCTGAGTAAAAATTTATTACAAAAACACCTCAAATCAAAGAATTAAGCCATGAAAGTGATGCCAATGATCCTGGAAGGCCAAGACAACACAAAATCACTATAAATTTGATGAATTTTGATGCAAAATTTGTGATTCCAAGCTTCCTGGAGGAAAAATGGTAGCCAAAAATGAAAATGCACATAGTTGCCCTTGATCTGCTACATGTCAAACTATGATTGGGAACAAATTCGGGCTTATTTTTGACTTTTTGACATTTTTGAAAAAATGGAAAAATTTGAATTTTTCCCCGCCCCTCCGCCTTTGAATTTTGGAGCTAACACATGGCACATGGTGGGTCCCATTGAAATCACACTTCAATTCTATGCATTTTGACCTTTTTGGAAATTGGGAAAATTTTCACTTTTACCCCATGGGCTTGCTCCTTGTTTTTTCCCTCGCACATGTTGCTTCCTCTATCGCTTGCAGGCCAGTGCTTAAAATTTTGATTTTGAGCCCTTTTGTGAAAATTGGAAAAAATCCCCTTTTAGCTCACAACCCGCCTTGTCCTCTGCCATGCATCCATCTTTCATTTTCCGAGGACCCGCGGGCTTAATCTTCATTTTTACTCCCTTTAAGCCAAGGGAAAATTCTCAACTTCATCTCCACGGGCCCACGCCTCCGACTTCTCCCCTACCACATGTCCATCTCCTATTCGCTGCGGGTCCAAGTCTCCCTTTCTTCCTTCAAACCTTCCTTCAATTTTTTTGAAAATTCAAAATTTCCACCATTGGCCCGCGCTCCCTTTTGACCTTTCAGGACATGTGTCCTCTCTTGATTTGTTGTGGAGTTTCGGGCCAAAATTTGCCTTTTATCCATTTTGCCAAAAGGGGAAAAATTCCCCATTTCACTCTGCGGCCCACACTTCCCTCGACCCTTCATGGACATGTCCACCTGTGATTGGCCGAGGGTTTTCGGGCCAAAAATTTACTTTAACACCTTGAGCCAAAAAACCACAAAATCCTCCACCACCCGAATCCCCTCGGCCAATGAAAACCTGCCACATTGCCAATACCTTCTAAGGGTGAATTTGAT
Organism: Taxus wallichiana var. yunnanensis; assembly: GCA_018340775.1. NCBI lineage: Eukaryota > Viridiplantae > Streptophyta > Pinopsida > Cupressales > Taxaceae > Taxus > Taxus wallichiana. The sequence goes on from CM031240.1 coordinate 777,586,296, forward strand.
GGGAAAATGATGCCCGTCTGACCATCAAAACGTAAAAATTCAAAGGATGCCCTAGAATTCAATTTTTTCACTAAGGATGGTAGATTTTTCGATTCTAAATCAACTGAAGCATGATTTTACAACATTTTCGACCTTGGGATTGGATTTTCAAATACAAACACGTATGAATTGATCAAATTCATTTTTTTATGATATGGAAAAGGGAAAAATGACATAGCTGTGAAATTGGAAAAACTAGGGCACAAAAGGGAAAACTTGGAATATTCCTTTCAAATTAGAGCAAAAAAACAAGTTTGTGAGCATTTTTAAAGCATTTCAATTTGGAGGGGAAGAATTACAAACCATCAACTCAAAGGGTAAAATGTTTTTGAATGATTTGGAAAATAGGGCAAAATGGTGAGCTTGGCAAATAGGGTCAACCATATACGTTTGGTAGAAACATGGTGACCTAAGACAATCATCGATATTTTTTATGACTCAAAATGGTAATGGTCAACCTATATACGTTTGGTAGAAACATGGTGACCTAAGACAATTCCCTGATCCACCATCATCAGACATTTTTTATGACTTAGGGACAGTTGGTGCTGCTCACATCTACTCAATACTTTCTCAAGGTTATGTAGAAATTTGTCAAAAGTGGAGCCATGGACAGTGAAATCATCCATGTAAACCTCAACATAGTCATTTATAAGATTTGCAAAAATGGCCAAGACTACTCTCTGAAATGTAGCAGGTGCATTACAAAGCCCAAAAGGTAAGACTTGATAAGAAAATGTACCCCAAGGGCAAGTAAAGGTGGTTTTATCCTAGTCAGCAGGTGCAATACTTATTTGGTTATACCCACTAAACCCATCCAAGAAAGAAAAATATTTCTTACCAGTGAGATTGTCTAGAACCTGGTCAATAAAAGGTAGGGGAAAATAATATTTCTTGGTGGCTTTGTTGAGTTCCCTATAGTCAACATAGATTCTCCATTTTCCATTTTTCTTAGGGACTATAAATAATGGTGAAACCGACTGACTATCAGATATAGGGTAGATGAAACCTACCTTTAGTAATATTTATATCTTATTTTTACTATGTATATGAGTGTTGGGTTAATTTGTCTTTGCAGCTACCTTATGGGTTTAATATATTCAGTGTAGATATGGTGAGTATAGATTGTAGGATGAATTCCTTTCATGTTAGTGTAATCCCAAGAAAAAGCGTGGGAATGTTTCCTCAAAATCTCAAGAACCCTAGCCTCTTGGTTGGCCTCCAAATTATTACCAATGGTCAATTTGTTTCCTATGACAATAGGAACTTGTTTGGTATCTTTGCAAATGGTGAGCTATGTATTGGTGATTAAAGAATTCAATGGGAAAACATGGGGCTAAAGCATGTGTAAAATGGATACATTTTCAAGAGACAAAATCTTGGTCAGAGGACAATGGAAATCAAAGACTATGGATTTTGTATTATAAGCATAGATTTCCTTACAAGATTCATTAGAAGTATCACTTACCGAGGCGATAGTATTGGTCATGTCTAGAAAATGTGTTTGTAGTCAGAGTTCTAACTTCTGTAGCCACAATGTTGATTTCTGTAGTAATAGAGCCCTTTGCATCGGTCAGTGTGTATGACTCAAAAATTTCCATCATATGGTTTTGCACTGTAATGGTGGCCAAATAAGAAGAACTGAGAGAATTAGTATCCAAATAATCCACCCATACATGTTCACAAGCATACACATAAGGCTGGGTAGGAGGATATAATGAAATATGTTTGGATTTCTACCCATTTAGAATAGTCATTTTGCCCGACCTACAGTCAATATATGCAACAATAGTAGCCAACCAAGGGCGTCCCAAGATGACTGGATAACCCAATTTCCAAGCTTTAGGCTGTAAGACCATGAAATCAACAGGATACTCCCAAGATTCAACGGTGACCATTATATCCTCAATCACACCATCTGGTACAACAATGGATTGATCTACTAATTGAAGAATGGTATTGGTAGACTATAGTCTTATTAAGGACAAAAGATTGAACATATATGTTGTTATAACATTTATGGTAGCACCAAGATCCACCAAAACGTTAGATATTGACTAATTGTTTATACAAATGGTAATGACTGGACTCCAGGATCCCCGTATTTTGGTGAAATAAGTGTGCCAACAACAAGATCAACCAAATTTCCTTCCACCTTGATAGTCTTTGGGTATTTCTTCTTTCTCCTGGTGTCTTTATACACTCATTTCTAATGGTTTGGTTTAATTCTAGGATGTCCCTTATTGCTCGCAGAAGTGGGACCTCAATGTGCACCTTTTTCAACTCTTGAACTAGTGTTATTTCATCAACAATTCGAGTATCTTGTAGCTACTCAGGAAAAGGAGCTTTATGAGCATTTTGATTAGTTTCTAGACCATTTTGAGTGTTGTGTGTTTTTGGAGAAGGTGCATTTCCTTCATTTTCCTCAAGTATCTCATCTTTATCAGTGTCTATAGGAATTTCCATGATAACTATAGGAGGATTCAATGTTTTCCCAGACCTTAGTCTTAGATTACCAATAGTATTAACTTGTATTGTATTACTTGGCCCTGCTTCTCAATTGAAGCAGTCTATTGATTTTTTGGGTTTGATACAGGCTGGGTTGGAAGTTGTGTTTGGGTTGCTTGTCCATGCTACCGATAGTTTTTTTGGTGGGGTCATTAAAGCTTGCTGTGGTTGTTGGAACCTCCGTTGTTGATTAATGTTCTATTATAGTGCCCACTGTTGGTTTTAGTTAGGATTTTACGAAGGTGCCCACTGTTGGTTGTGTCATGGACTTATTAGATTTGGTGGTGTCCAACCCAGTTGAGTGTAGGGATTCATCCAAGGTGGTGGATGTGGATAAGTCATCCAATTTGATGTTGTCCACTCAGGTTGTCCCCAAGTAGGCTGAGGAGCCTGACTGGGCCATGACATTCTCTAGGGGTTCTAAGTAGGTCGAGGGGAATATATAGCTTGATTATTTTGCCCTCTAAAAAATTTTGACCTCTGCATCAGCTTAAGAGATAACATTCAAGAACTCCTTTCAATTATGATAACAAGGTGCAATTCTTAGTGTCATGGTCAACAACTTCATAGATCAAACACATGTTGGTAACATCCAAAGGACATTCTTTCAAGGGATGTCTCTTCTTACACTTAGGGAAATATATGTCCAAAGTTTCTTTGGAAGCATTGGTTTTGGCCTTAATCCCATCTATGGTTGAAGTTAATTGTAACAAAATGTTTGTTTTCATGTTGTCCATTTTCTCCAAAATTTCGAGGTACCTAGGGAAAGCTTGGATGTTTTTCTCTTCCTTATACCCCCTCGTGTTCTAGAGTAACTTTTACATAGCTTACTGATTTCTTCCATAGTAATTTTATGCACATCTCCTATTCCCATAAGATGGAGGGAATCTTTAGTTTCCTCATTAAGTCATTTAAGGAAAATTATTTTAGTGATGTCTGCATGTAACTCATAACTTCTCTATCGATGAAGAAAAATAAATCTATCCAGAAAATCCTCTATATTTTCATCCTCTTTTTGTCGTATTTGGAAGAACTCTTCTTTCCTATCCCTTCCCCTGCTAGTAGTCTTGGTATTTATCCAAAAAGGTTATCTCCATGGCTTCCCAAGAATCAATGGAGTTAGAGGACAACCCCATGAACCATCTCATAGCAGATTCTTTGAGAGTGGAAGGAAAGAGTTTGAGTTTTTGATTATTAGTTTTGTAGTCATAGGTTTGGAAAATAATTTTGAACTCAAACAAGAACTGATCAGGGGTCTTCCATAGACATGCCTCAAAAAATAGGGAGGATGGATGGTGAGATGTTTTTCATGGGTGCGTCCTCATCCTCATCCAAGATGATGGGATAAGTGAAGGTTCTACCCAAGGGTCGGTCTCCATTGTTCCTATGGTCCCCCATTTCTAAGTGTCGGTTAGAGGATGCAAGATGCTCAAAAATATTTCTAGGCATTGTGTTAGAGTCAGTGTCACTATCAATTTTCCCTTCGTATATATTTTTTGAATATATTTGTTTGATGTTGTGTGGTGTAAATCTCCCTTGTTTGTCCCGTGGCCTATGCATCAAGGTTGGTTATTGAAACAAGGTGCAAGACTTTTACTAGTTGCATATATAAATTCTATTAACACCCATAGCATGTAAACTGATAAAAATGATGTGGTGTGCTATGGTGTCCTTGAAAACAATGCCAAAAATGATGGGTTGTTGTATTCTTCAATCATTTAACTAATTGAATCTTTTGTTTGTGTCATTATAAACCGGGGTTGTGGCCTAGGTGTTGGTGCTCAATTTAATTTCACCCTGTTTGTTCAAAATGTCTCAGTCCGCATGGTTGAAGTATTTTTTGTCTCCTTGTATGGATGTGTGAAACTCTTTTCCTTCACCAGGGTGCTGTTTGTAAGTGTTTTTCTTTGGTCGTGGATCACGTTGAGCCATGTATTGTTTATTATTTCTCTTTCCATGAGAAAGAATTTGTAATTTGGGCATGAATTCGGGGTTTCCCCTTCTATTTTTCCATGGACATGTTTTCCTATCAAATTTTGTCCCAACATCCATGGAAACATGGTCCTTTCTGATTGGATGTGGCACCGATTGAGTCTTTTTGGTGAAACTTGTCACTTTTTTCACATTTGTAAAAATGCCAAATGGTCTGCATGGCCCCGATAGTTTCTAATTGGCTATTCAACAAATATGAAGTGGAAAGGAAAAAGTATTACTTTGACCCCAAAATATGAACATGTGGCCGTGTTTCAAGTTAAAAGTGGGGGGAGGGAGTCACCGGAGCATTTTGAAGATTTTTGCCATTTTGTACGAGGGAACAAAGTTATAAAATGATCTGTAACTTCATTGGGGCCCACATCAAAAGTTAAAAGTGGAGAGGTGGGTCACTGGGGTATTTTGAGATTCTTAGGATGCTTCAAATCACATCTTGTCCACATGGAGGGCCTATGCTCATTTGAGAATTCACCTCTCGTTTTGACCTTTGGAGTTGCTCCAAGGAGATACATGGAGGTTTCCACTAGCCCTGCCCATACTTAGACTTTTTTCAAGTGGCCAATGTAGCTTTATAAGAACATGGACATGTGGAGGGCTGTGCTCATTTGAGGATCCATCTTTGGGTCTTACCTTCTGATTACACCAAGGAGACACGTGGAGGCTTCCGCTCGCTACTATCTATACTTAGACTTCTCAAGCAACTTTCTAAGGCCTAGGACACGTGGAAGGCCCACGCTTGTTTGGGAGTCATTTCTGTTGAGATTCATACCAAAAAATCACTGGAGAGACATGTGGAAGATTCGCTGGCTCTTCCCACGCTTAGAATTTTTAACGGATGAGAAAGAATTATAAAACCATGGACATGTGGAGGGCCTGTGCTCATTTGAGGATCCTCCTTTGGGTCTTACCTTTACAGTTGTGCCAAGGAGACACGTTAAGGATTTCGATGGCTCCTCTCTATACTTAGACTTCTCAAGTAACTTTCTAAGGCCTGGGACATGTGGAGGGCCCATGCCTTTCCTAAACTTTACTTTTGAAAGAGTGTTGAAGGGACACGTGGAGATTTCTACTGGATCTTCCCATACATTGATTTTTTTCAACCATCCGGTGCAATTTTGACGGACCCTAGACATGTGGAAGGCTTGTTCTTATTTGAAAGTCCTTCTTTTGAGCTTCACACCAAAAAAATTCAAGAGAGACACGTGGAAGATTCATTGGCCCTACCCATACTTAGAATTTTCAATGAACGAGAAGGATTTCTGGACCCTAAGCACGTGGCACCTTCTGCTAGTCCTTAGAATCTTTCAACAACTTTTTCAAGTTGAGACACGTGGTGAGCCGGGCTTGTTTGGGGTCTCCTCTTTTGGGAACCATATCAAAAGTGTGCTAAAGAGACATGTGGAGGCTTCCGCTGGCTCCTCTCTATACTGAGACTCTTTCAAAGGCCAAGGAAAGTTTCTTGGGCCCAGGCACATGGAGAGCTCCGTGCTCATTTGAGGTCTTGCCTCTAAACTACATCTTTGAAGTTACACCAAACAAACACGTGGAAACCTCCATTGGGTCTTCCCATACTCTAACTTTTCAACAATTGATGCAATTCTCTAGGGTCCTAAACATGTGGAAGGCTCGCGCTCATTTGGGAACCTACCTCTAGACTTCACCTTTGTAGTTGCACCAAGGAAACACGTGGAGGTTTTTTGTTGACTCCTCTTTACACTTGGCTGACTCAGACTCAGCGCACATGGATGTAGGTATCCATGCGAGGGAACTCATTTCTCAAGGTGTATTCTCGAGGGTGAAAAGGATTGCTTGTTAGATCTAGCCATATGGAGCCACCTGAAAATGATTAAAAGGGGATTTCTCACATGACAGAATGAAAGAATGATTAAGAATACTATCAAAAATTATGATATGGCATCCCAATCATAGTTGAGGGTCTGAGAAACGTGATCAGTTCATGATTTATCCACCTGGAAAGCTTTGGGTGTAAATTTGTTAAACATTACTTTTTGAGACAAATTTGTAACAAACAAAGGATTCCTCAAATATTCTTCTTTTTGGGGGAAATTTGGGATGAATGAACAAGTGAAATGTATAAATGCAATGAGAATACTCTTTGTAAATGGTCGGAGGATAATTTTTCCTAGAAAGTTGAGAGAAACCATTTTCCCGAGAGGCCATCTGAGAGACCAGTTCATTTCCCTGTTTTTAGGATTCAATCATGTCAAGGTGGCTGTAAGTGTAAAACCATTGACAAGCTTTGAGACTATTTAAGAAACTTTCCTCTGCTGATGAATTTGATGAACCTTGAATGACTCTATGTTGATCATGTGCATTATTCTGTTTGCTTTTTTTTCATAATGTTTTCAAATAGTTTTTCTTGTTCCTATTGCAATCTTATGTTAAAATATCTCTGAGTCACACAAGATATCATCCATGTGCTAGTATTATGGCATTTCAATTTCATTATGAGAAGAGCCTTCATCTGGTAATGAAATAAACAATTTAAAATCACTTTACTCTCACTATGTTGATAATGATTGTTTAAGCCTATGAGTGTATCTTAGGCATGACGAACTAGAGATTCCTAGCATTTAATTGATTCTTTAGCATGAGCCTTTGTGTTGAATTATCAAAGAGTGTGTGAAACCATGTGTCTCTAGGCCTCCATTGATGCACACCTTTTGGTTGAAGGAATATCTTGCTATTTTGAAGCATTATGTCTGTGAGTTTTCCAATTTCTGTAAAGTCTCTCAAAGATCTGGTATAATCCACTCTATCTTGCTTGAATTCCCAAAAATAAATTTCTCAAATAATGAATCCTACACAAAGCACCATTGTTTGTATTGTGTATCCACAAATGAAAAATTCCATTGCCAAAGTATGCAGGGACAATTAGGATTCATTTATTATCTTTAGTAACCCAAACCTTTGTCAGAAACATCTCCACTCTCTAGTGTGACAACTTGTGAGAGTTATATTGTGTTGTATTGATCATATTTCCTTAAGGTTCTCATTAAGATTGTGTAAGGAAGGAGCTCTCGATGTCCTTCACCGACACGGGTTACATAACGGGTCCTCTCACCCTGGTTGAAGGCACAACCTAAAGTAGTGGGGGTAGATCAAACCCTCAGTGAGGTGTTATCCATTTCTCCAATGCCCGAGTGACAAAGAGTCAGATGAATCTCATCCCCGGCTACAAAACGACTCATATCATGGTCCATCTATCCCTAAGCATCCTGCTAGTTTCGTGATGTTGCTCGGCCCTCATGGGAGAATCAATTTGGATACCAACATCGAAGTGGGATTATTTGAACTCGGGACCTATTTGGCGCAACACCATTGGCCATTTGGGAGTGTTTTTACAAATGCATACACATACTAACCTTGGTAATGTTTCTTGCATGATTTAAGTACAAATACATTGTTTAAACATCATCCTTTGTTGAGATCTGTAAGATTTGTGCAAGATTACATGTTCATTGTGCAGTATTTCCAATTTCTAGTGGTTATTGCACTAAATTTGCATCAATAGTGATAAATTTGGGTAAAGGAAGGTTAGATCTGTTAAGATTTGCAGAAATTAAGCATTGATAGACACTTGGCAAGTTACTTATAGTGCATCTGCACAACTAAGGTGAAAATCCTTAGTGGTGACTCCATGTTGAATTGAAATTTTGAATAATTACTAGTGCCTTAACCTGTGTCAAGTGAGATTTGTCATCAATCTGTGTAAATCTAGAAGGAAGAAGATCTTTCTTCACTAGGGACCCTACTAGAAAGTTATTTCAGAGCTAGGAAAAGCAAATTCAGAAGGAAAACAAGTCTGGAAAGTTGTTAGAGATCAAGAATAAAAAAAGGAGATATCAGTCTTGAAGGGTGACCAATCTATGGTTAAAGATTACCATACGTCTTCAAGTGATTTTGAATTAGGTAATCTTTATATAAATTTGAGTTCTCCAACTGGAGAGGGGCCATCATTTGTGTCTGAAAAGTGTGCTCTCTATTTTCCCCTATTTCTTCCAAGGTTGATAGGAATTTCCAAGAATCGAATCATTTGAGAATATCTATTTTTAAAGTTATACTCTTGTGCTCCAAAGACCCCTCATTCCCTATCATTTTGTTTCTCCTGTAAGATCACCCCTCAAGGCAATATGGCCCAACCTCCACCTAGACCTCCATTTTTTCAACACTTTTGGACCTATAGATTTCAAAGGTATGGATGGATATCCTAATATAGTGCCACAAGATGTTAGAAATAGGTTGCCAAAATTTCAAGGGAATAATGCCATCACTGGTGACCAACATTTAATTTGTTTTGTCAATATGATGGAAGAATTTGAAATTGAGTTTGAAGACGTGTATATAAAACTGTTTATTCATACTCTTGAGGAGGATGCACATGAATGGTACAAGGATTTACCAGATAATTCAATAGATTCATGGACCAAGATGAAAAGTGCCTTTAGATTGCAATATGGGGATAAGACAGATCCTAGGTTCCTTTTATCTGAATTTGAAAATATAAAGAAAAATCCAAATGAATTTTTCATGACTTCAATACTAGGTTCAATAAGACCTTGAATAGGCTACCTGTAATCCTGAGGCCAAGTGATGTTTCTTGTTTGATAAAATATTCTGATGCTTTTGATAAGAAGGTTGCTTATTACTTGAGAGATAAGAACCCAAGAACATTAAGGCAGGATTTCACCATGGCCTTACAAATAGAGAATAACATCAAAGTAGTTGGAAAGCCTCCTAAGAGGGAAGGTGTTAAGTTGATCAATCCTAAAAAACTCAGTCAAGAAAAGCTGTGGATCTGGAAGAGGTTGTAAAAACTTTGGCTGGAGCAGTTAAAGAAATATCCTATAAACTAGCTAGAGTAGAAAAAGGGATAGGAAAATTTCCTAGGGTTGGAACAAGCCACACGGTCATGAGAGATCTGGAAATCATCCCAGAGGTGATCATAGAATATATGACAGAGGGAAAGGACTCATGGGATCAGGAAATAAACAACCTCAACCCAGGGAGAATAGATTGGTTCCTGATCCTTTGACTGCTAGGGTTGCTACTATGGAGGAGGCCAATGTTATTGAGTGGTGTGATAGGTGTTTCTTACCACACTCCCCATGTGATGTAGATCAGGAAGTTGAGGAAGTTGATGATGATGAGACATGATGATGATGTGTGCATGATGGAATGCCCTGCAAACTCATGACAGGGGAAACCTCAACTAAATTGATAAGTGCCAGAACTGCTAAAGATTTTGGGATTACATCCATCGGGTATTGCCTCTTCCTCCCATTAATAACTTTTGAAATTGATATGGTGCAAGCATTTGATCTTCCCAATCATGATTTTGAATACTTAAGGGCTTTGATGATTAAAAATTATGATGGAGGGATCCCTTCGAAGAGGACAGACAACTATTGATAAATTCAGTAGTTGCTCAGGAGAAATAATATAACACATGAAGTAAGGTTGTCAAAGGGGAGGGCCACAAGCCAAGACAAAGTTCCAATCCTCACCAAGTATCCCTAAGGAGACCCCTAAGAAAGATACATCTCTCAAAAAGGCCTAATTACCCAAAATAAAACCTGTGCTCCTACCCATGCCTAGACTCTAAAAACACCTATTCTATCAGATGAAACTGTGAATCTCCCTCCTAACACTTGCCATACCCAAATATGTTCCTTGTGACATAGCCCAAATTTTGAGTCAGATCAAGGTCACTGTTCCCATTGTTGAATTACTTAGAATCCCCATAGCATAGGAAAAGGGCATTCAAATATTTGGGATTTAAGAAAGAAAAGATTACTTGGGAAAAAGTGTTAATAATATAGAGGTTCCTCCCATTATTGCAGAATCAGAAATACCACAAGCATTGGAGGAACTGGGTGAATCATCTGAGGTATATTTGGGAACTTCTATGGTTGAGTCTCAGCTTAATGTGGATCCATTTTTTACCACTTTGATTATTAAAGATAGGCTGGTACATAACTGCATGTTTGACTCAGGAGCCTCATGTAATGTAATGCCTCTTGAGGTAATGAATGAGTTAGATATCAAGGTAACAACAAATTTTGGGAAATGTACTGCCATGGATTCAAGAGAAGTGCCAATAATTGGGTATGTCAAAGGGTTAGTAGTGCAATTGGCAGCTTTTCAAGAAAGTGCTTAACCATGAATGTGGTTATTGTGGATTGTCCTGCCAAATGGGGGATGTTATTATCTAGAAAGTGGGCAGCTAGTGTGGTGGAAGTGTACAAATGGATATGTCTTATGTAACCATACCAATTGAGGGGAACCTTGTGAAGTTACATGGTGAGAAGAAAATGTTGCATATTATTGAGGACCCTAACAATGCTTCTTATGAAGTATTGTACACAAGATGTTGATGTCGGTAAGTAACTCGTGGGCTATGTTGATTGTAAGGAGCATAAAATTGATGAGTGAAAGCATCCTGAGAAGGTTGGTTCTCCTTGGACCTTGATGTTTGATGGGGCTTGTTCTAGATCTGGAAATGGCATGTTGGTGTTGTTTTGATATCTCCAAGCCAAGAGGAGTTTAACTTTTCTTTTAAACTCAATTTTGAGTGCACAAACAATATTGTTGAGTATGAAGCACTGCTCTTGGGTCTAAGGATTGCATGGAAATATGGTGTCAAGGACATTGTTGTTAAAGGAGATTTAGAGTTGATAATCAAACAAGTCAGAAATTTGTATGCTACAAAGAATCAAAGAATGAAATAGTATAAGCATGTAGTTTGGGACTTCATTGAAATGTTTGATTCTTTCAATATAATACATCATGATAGGAGCTATAATATTGTATAAGACAATTGGCAGTATTAGGATCTAGGTTTGAAAATTGTACAATGTCTCCCTATTGTGAATATGATATTGAAATATTGACTAGGCCATCTATCCCTGACAATATCAAGCACTGGAAGGTGTTTGAAGATGATGCTTAGGTCCAAAGGTTTCTACAGAATGAAGGGGAATTTTCCAATCAAAGTATGGACTGGGAACCAATGGTTTGTGTAAATGATGGAAAAGAGACTCTGTTTGGTAAAGACATTATCCAATTGAAAACCAATACTATTCCCAGAGGTTTGGTTACACTTGGAATCAAATTTTGATAATGTTGATTGCATTATTAATAGACACATGTCAGCCTCGAGGGATGTTGAAGAATATAACCTAGGCATAGAGGATGAGCCAAGGATAATATGGCTAGGCAACAACTTGGATGAAGATGAAAAGTAGTCATATGTCTAATTGCTAAAAACATTCTAGGACTGCTTGGATTGGTCATATTCAGAAGCTGAAAGCATACAGGGAAGACCTTTTTCAACATGAAATACCCTGGAAGCTAGTGCCAAGCCTTTAAATAAATAGAGACCAATTAATCCCCTCCTTTCCTAAAAAATGTAAGAAGAGTTGAAAAAGTTAAGGGATGGAGGAATTATACAACCTACAAGATACTCCTCATGGGTAGCAAACCTGGTACCTATTGAAAGAAAAATGGGGATATAAGATTGTGTGTTGACTTCAGAAATTTAAATAAGGAATCAATTAAAGACAACTATCCCTTGCCAAATATGGATAACATGTTGTAATTGGTTACAGGTTCAGAATTGTTATCTACTCTGGATGGTTTTTTGGGTATAACCAAGTGGTTGTGAAGAAATCAGAGAGGATCAAAACCGCTTTCACCACTCCATGGGGAACTTATGTGTATGTGAGGATGTTTTTTGCCTGATGAATGTTGGAGCCATGTTTCAAAGAGCAATGGATGTAGCATTCTCAAGATATATAAATGACTTCATTGTTGTGTATCAGGATGATGTGACAGTCTTTTCAAGAAAAATAAGTGATCACCTGCAACATTTAGAAAAGATGTTGATAAGATGCAGGGAATATGGTATATCACTGAATCCTAAGAAATGCCATTTTGGGGTTCAAAAGGCAAAGCTTATTGGACATATAGTGTCAAAAGAAGGGGTCATGATTGATCCTGAGAGAGTGGAAGCCATTAGCAAAGTTCCTATTCCAAGAACCAAAAAGGGAATTCAGTCCTTTTTCTGGGAAAATAAATTTTATTAGGAGATTTATTTCAACTTTTTGAATTAACTATCCCAATCACCAGTATGTTGAAGAAGGATCAGAGTATCAGATGGGAAGAAGAAACTATTCAAGCCTTTACTAGGATTAAGGAAGCATTGAAGAATGCCCTGTTTTAGCAGCTCCTGATTATAAAAAGGATTTCCAAATGTTTTCCTTTGCTTTAGAGAATACTATTGCATCTGTGTTGTTACAAAAGGATGATGAAGGAGCTGAAAGGACAATTTATTTCTTTAGTAAAGCATTACAAGGGGCAGAGTTGAAGTATACTATCATGGAGAAATAAGCCTTTCTTTGGTCAAAGCCACAAAAATATTTAGGCCATATATTTTGAGCTCTAAAGTCATAGCTTATGTTCCCCATACCATGGTTAAGGATATCTTATCATAGATGGAAATTTCAAGTAAAATATGCCGATGGGAAAATAAGTTGCAAGAATATGATATGGACATCCAAACTACAAAATAGGTTAGAGGATTGGGCCTAGCAAAGCTGATGGAAGAAAACAACCTGCAAACAATTGAGATAAATGAGACTAAAGAAGAAAGATTGAATATTCTTGAGAAAGTGAAAATTTTGAATGGTACAAGGATATTATTTTTTATCTCAAACATCTACAAAGTGCCCTGAGTATCTAAGAAAGAATCAAAAGAGAGCACTTAAGTTAGCCTCCTAGAAGTACATCATCACTGATTATAGGTTAGTTTGGAACAAACCTGAGGGAGTTCTTCCTAAGATGTATCACTGAAGATGAAGCCCCAAAAATAATTGATGATTTCTATGGAGGAGTTTGTGGAGGGAATTTTTTTGGAAGAGTCACAACCCATAAGATATTAAGGGTTAGTTACTAGTGGCCAACTCTTTTTAAAGATACAACTCTACTGGTAAGAAAGTGTGATAGTTGTCAATGTTTTTAGGAAGATTGAAAGCTTCAGGCTCCCTCCCTTTACAACCTATATCAATTGAAGCCCCATTTAAGTAGTGGGGAATGGAATTTATTGGTGAGATTTCAGATTCTTCAAGTGTAGGCCACAAGTGGATATTAGTGGCCATTGATTACTTCACCAAGTGGGTGGAGGAAATCCCTACCAAGAAAGATACCCACCAAATAGTTATGGACTTCATTCTGAATCATATAATTTGTAGGTTTGGAGTGCCTACTAAGATATTTGTTGACAATGCTATGATTTTTCGAGCCAAACCTTTGGTAACCATGTGTCATGAGTATGGGATCAATTTAATATATGCTTAAAATTATAATCCCCAAGGTAATGGACAAGCAGAATCAAGCAACAAGAATTTTTTGAAGATAATCATGAGGAACTTGGAATTAAACAAATAGAAGTGGGGTGAGCAGTTGAAGTTTTCTGTTTGGGCTGATAGAATCATTATTAAAAGAGCTACTGGAAAAATCCCATTTGAATTGGTATATGGAACTCAAGCTCTACTTCCCCTGCATATGTAATTATCTTCTTACCAATTTATCCAACAATTAGAGGACCAGGAGGTCAATCCCTATGATGCTTGTATAAATCAAATTGTTGAATTGGATGAGAAGAGAAGAGAGTCCCACCAAAGACATGTGAAGTTCAGGGAGAAATTGAAGAATCTATTTGATAAAAAGGTGAATCCAAGAGCTTTCAGTGTGGGAGATCTGGTGCTACTATGGGATATAACAGACATGAGGATAAGGGAAAACATGGAAAGTTTGACGCATTATGGATGGGCCCTTATTCTATTGACATTGATTGGAGAGCAAAACTTTTTTCCTAAAGGACTTAGATGGGGAATTTCTTGAGTTTCCTGTTAATGGTAGGCACTTGAAACATTTCCTTGATGGATTTTCTTAGAATCAAGGCATGCATCATTGTACAGTGTATAGTCTTTTGTTTTTTTTTTCTGTTTTCACATTTTTTTGTTTTGGTTTCTCCTGGTCCCTAGTGACCAGTTTTTGTTGGTTTCTGGTTCATTCTTGGGGATTTGGTTATTGTCTTTCTGATTTGCAAGCTTGTTCTTGACTCCATTTCCCAATGGATTTTTGGCACATGGTCTGGTCTATTGTTCTTGTGGCACTTACAGGAGTGCCCATCCCCAAGTCGGAGCCGATGTTGGTGCTCAATTTAATTTCACCCTGTTTGTTCAAAATGTCTCAGTCCGCATGGTTTGAAGTTTTTTTGTCTCCCTGTATGGATGTGTGAAACTCTTTTCTTCACTAGGGTGCCATTTTTAGTATTTTCCTTTGGTCATGGATCACATTGAGCCAGGTATTGTTTACCATTTCTTTGTCCATGAGAAAGAATTTGTAATTTGGGTGTGAATTTGGGGTTTTCCCTTCCTTCTATTTTTCACAGTCATGTTTTCCTATCAAATTTTGTCCCAACATCTGTGGAAACATAGTCCTTTTTGATTGGATGCTGCCCGGTGGGTCTTTTTGGTGAAACTTGTAACTTTTGTCACATTTGTAAAAAATGCCAAATTAGTCCCATGGCCCCGATAGTTTCTGATTGGCTATTAAACAAATATGAAGTGGTAGGGAAAAAGTCTTACTTTGAACCTGAAGATGGACACATGGCCATTTTTCAAGTTACAAAGTGGGGAGACGGGTCACCAGAGAATTTTGTAGATTTTTTATTTTTGTACGAGGCAAAAAAGTTATGAAATGATATGAAACTTTGTTGGGGCCCACATCAAAAGTTAGAAGTGGAGAGGTGGGTTCGGGGTATTTTGAGATTCTCAAGCCCACTTCAACTCAAATCTTGTCCACATCGAGGGCCTACACTCATATGAGAATTCACCTCTTGATTTGACCTTTTGAGTTGTGCCAAGGAGACACGTGGAGGTTTCTACTAGCCGTGCCCATACATGGACTTTTTCTAGCGGTGAGTGTAACTTTATCAGACCAATGACACGTGGAGGGCCTGTGCTCATTTTAGGATCTGCTTTGGGTCTTACCTTTAGAGTTGTGCCAAGGAGACATGTGGAGGCTTCCACTGGATCCTCTATATACTTAGACTTTTCAAGAAACTTTCTAAGGCCTGAGACATGTGGAAGGCACACACTTGTTTGGGAGTCCTTCTTTTGAGCTTAATACCAAAAAAACACTAGAGAGACATGTGGAAGATTCTTCTGGCTCTTCCCACACTCATACTTTTCAATGGTAGAATATTTGTAAAACCATGGACATGTGGAGGGCCTCCTCATTTGAGGATCCACCTTTGGGTCTTACCTTTATAGTTGTGCCAAGGAGACACGTGAAGGCTTTCGTTGGCTCCTCTCTATACTTAGACTTCTCAAGTAAATATCTAAGGCCTGGGACACGTGGAGGGCCCATGCTTTTGGGGACCTTCCCTTGAACTTTACTTTTGAAAAAAAAACACTGAAGGGAAATGTGGAGGTTTCCTCTAGATCTTCACATAGTTAGAATTTTTTTAACTATCCGGTGCAACATTTTCTAACCCTAGAAATGTGGAAAGCCGTGCACTTGTTTGAGATTCCTTCTTTTGAGCTTCATACCAAAAAACCCCTAGAGTGACACATGGAAGATTATGCTAGCCCCCCATACTTAGAATTTTCAATGGCTGAGAAGGCTTTCTCGGATCCTAGGCACATGGCACCTTCCACTAGTCCTTAGACTCTTTTGACAACTTTTCTCGGGATGAGACATGTGGTGAGCCCGTGCTTTTGGGGTCTCCTCTTTTGGGCACCATATCAAAAGTGTGCTAAAGAGATATGTGGAGGCTTCCATTTGGATGCTCTCTATATTGAGACTCTTTCAAAGGCCAAGGAAAATTTCTTGGGCCTAGGGCATGTGGATAGCCTGCGCTCATTTGAGGTCCCACCTCTAAACTTCATCTTTGAAGTTGCATCGAAAAAACACGTGGAAACTTCACTGGGCCTTCCCATACTCTGAATTTTTAGCAACCGATGCAATTCTCTAGGGTTCTGAACACGTGGAAGGCCCGCGCTCGTTTGGGAACCTGCCTCTTGGACTTTACCCTTGTAGTTGTGCCAAGGAAACACATGGAGCTTTTTTTGACTCCTCTTTGCACTTGGCCGAATCAGACTAGTAGTGCACGAATGTAGGTATCCATACGAGGGCACTCATTTCTCAAGGTGTATTCTTGAGGGTGAAAAGGATTGCTTGTCGATCCAAGCCATATGGAGCCACCTGAAAATGATTAAAAAGGGGATTTCTCGCATAACAAAATGAAAGAATGATTAAGAATACTATCAAAAATTATGATATGGCATCCCAGTCATAGTTGAGGGTCTGAGAAATGTGATTAGTTCATGATTTATCCACCTGGCAGCTTTGGGTGTAAATTTTTTAAACATCACTTTCTGAGACAAAATTGTAACAAGCAAAGGATTCCTTGAATATTCTTCTTTTTGGGGGAAAATTTGGGATGAATGAGAAAGTGAAATGTATAAATATAATGAGAATACTCTTGCAAATGGTCGAGAGGTTAATTTTTTTGAGAAGGTTTGAGAGAAACCATTTTCTCGAGAGGCCTTCGAGAGACTAGTTCATTTCCTTGTGTTTTTGGATTCAATCATGTCAAGGTGGTTACAAGTGTACAACCATTGACAAGGTCTAAAAGATTGTTTAAGAAATTTCCCCTGCTGATGAATTTGATGAACCTTGAATGACTATGTGTTGATCATGTGCATTATTGTGTCTAATTTTATTTCAGAATGTTTTCAAATAGTTTTTCTTGTTCCTATTACAATCTTATGTTAAAATCTCTCTGAGTCACACAAGATCTCATCCATGTGTTAGTATTGTGGCATTTGTAATTTCATTATGAGAAGAGCCTTCATCTGGTAATGAAATAAATAATTTAAAATCACTTTACTCTCACTATGTTGATAAATATTGTTTCTAAGCCTATGAGTGTATCTTAGGTGTGACAAACTAGAGATTCCTAGCATTTAATTGAGTCTTTACCACGAGAATTTTTGTTCAATTCTTGCAGTGTGACAAATCATGAGAGTTAGATTGTGTTGTATTGATCACATTTCCTCAAGGTTCTCATTAATATTATGCAAGGAAGGATCTCACGATGTCCTTCACTGATGCGGGTTACATAACGGGTCCTCTCACCTTGGTTGAAGGCACAACTTAAAGTAGTGGGGGTAGATCAAATCCTTAGTGAGGTGCTATCCATTTATCTGACACCTGAGTGACAAAGAGTCAGACGAATCTTCATCCCTGACTACAAAATGACTCATATCATGGTATGTTTGTCCCCAAGCATCCTACCAATTTCATGATGCTTGCTTGCACCCCACAGAGAATCAATTTGGATACCAACACTAGGTTGTATGCAATGAAGCTTTATGTAGCCAGTTGTCTTGTTGGGGGGTTGTTGTGAGATTTTCCTTAGTTGGTTACTAATCTATGGAATTCATTTTCATTTTTTTAAGGAAGTGAAGTTTAAAGTTGGACTTCTAAATTAAATGGAAATGCACACATAGAATTTGAAGTAACAGAGTTAAATTACACACTCATAACTAAAAATCAATAGAAGTAAAAGCATATTCTAAGTTAAACTTTGTATAAAAGGAAACACACATTCTGAATAGAAATTCCAATGGGAAAAGAAAATACATTCAAACTTAGATTGCATGAAATATAGTGAAATGTATCAGAAAACTAGATGTGCATGTCAGTATAAACAACCTCTTGTCTCCTTCGTTGAGTGGGACCTTTCTCTCCTTGCACAGAGGAAATCTCTACAACTTTAGATCCTCAAAATGACACTTGCTTATATTAATTCAAACATGTTCCATAACATATCCAATAAATGAAAAGAAGAGTTCTCTATATCACATGCTCCACATTGCAAAGTATATAAAAATAACAGCTATTATAATGTTCTCAAGAAGGTTTCTTTATATAGACATAAAGAGTTACAAAATTTTCCATAATAGGCGGCACTAAAATCTCCCACTAATCAACATTAACCATGACTCATAAATTCCTATGG
Organism: Taxus wallichiana var. yunnanensis; assembly: GCA_018340775.1. Taxonomy (NCBI): domain Eukaryota; kingdom Viridiplantae; phylum Streptophyta; class Pinopsida; order Cupressales; family Taxaceae; genus Taxus; species Taxus wallichiana. The sequence goes on from CM031240.1 coordinate 777,604,951, forward strand.
GAATATTAGAAACAAGTCCCATACTTATCGGTTGATGGGTGGAAAAAGTCTCTGCTCCCCAGATTCCAGATCCAAACTCAGACCTCTTAATTGCATCGGCAATAAACGTTCATCATTTCCCTTCACGCATGATCACATTTCCCTAACAAAGGAAAGGAAAATGCATCAAAATCGCTAAGATATAACTATACAAAGCATCCCCATACACTATAAAATCATATCTAAATGATAATTTATTAACCATAGGAATGAAATAAATGAGCCAAATAATGCACTCATCAGAGAGCATGAGTCTATGTTCAATGCCAAATTCATTAATTCCAAAGAAGGATGGATCATGGATAATGTGCACGGATAACAGGGTAATAAATAAAAATACAATCAAGTATAGGTTCCCAATACCTCACCTTGATGAAATGATGGATGTGCTTCTTGGATCTAGGTATTTCACCAAGATTTATTATCGAAGTGGTTACCATCGATTCCGATAAGATAAGGAGATGAGTCAAAAACATCATTAAATTAAGGGAATGGATTATACGATAGGTTTGTAATGTCATTCGTGTTATCTAATGTGTGTAGCTATTTTATGAGGCTGATGAAGACTATGTCGTGGGAGTATAATGGTAAGTTTGTTGTGGTTTATTTTGATGATATGTTGATTTTAGTAAAACTAAAGAAGAAAATTTGAGGCATGTAACACCCACAAAATTGACATTCTAAAACCACATTAATCCTTAAACAATTATCTAGAAATTTGTGGTTTTTTTGTTTTAAGAAAGTTGTAAGGGTGTCAAACCCTAATATACATTTAATTAATTCCTACCAGAAATGTTACATTTCATAGGCTAGATCCAGTCTAGATTATTAATTAAATATTCTTAATCCAATTTTTAAATCAATTTAATTATCATCACTAGATAAGTGTTCAATAATTCCTTTCACTAGGTTAAATAGTTTCCCCCTTAGGAATTAACATTTAGCTCACATTTAATCAACTCTTATCCATAGTTATCTTAGTTCTCTTAAATCATTTTCCTTAAAGTCCAATTAAATAATTACTAAGACATGTTACGAGAGTTACATAATTAAGTTAACAAACAAGGGTATTAAATGGCCCCATTCACCCATTTACACATACCTTTAAATTATCTAAAAACCCATAATATTTATTCTTACCTAACAATTGTAGGGTTGATTCTAAACCCTTTGATCAAATGAATTGTGTCCACTAGATCTTAGGGTTCCATACTAACCTTAACTATCCTTGTGAAATGTTATTAAACCTTTTTCTTTACCCTAGCCTCCTCATTTGGTCTCTTTTATTTTGTTTAAATTACAAGTTGGAGAGATGGAAGCCATAGGAGCAAGGAATTAAGAAGCCATCAAGAAATTCACTAGAATCAAGCTTAACTTAGTTTATTTTATAAATTTATTTTTGCAAAATCTTCCATTTGAAGATTGTAGAGGTTTCCACTCTAAATTTTTAGTTAGTAAATTATTTCCATTTTGAGGTTTCTATTTGGGGCAAACCTACTTAATTTTTAATTTATGAGATTAAATGCCTTTAAATACCCAATTAAAGATTTACAAGTTTAGACAAATGAATTTATTCCCTTATGGCTTGCTGGTCATTTCCTCTACTAATTTATAGGCTTAAATTTTTAATTAAACCAAGTTTAAATTTGTAAAGACGCGGATTTGTATTTTTCCACCATGAGTGATGAAACTACCACTGAAATTAGGTCCACTATCCTGGGACCTCCACCCTACCTCGATGACGATTCTCAAACTACCACCTTGCCTGATCGGTGGTTAAGAGACTGCCATTCTACAAAGGGTGGTAGTCCTGTTCTTCGAAAATAGAACCTTCATTTTTAAATTTTTCAAAAAATAAATTTTACTAGAGTATTTTAAAGATTATCCTTAGCTTGAATTTACATTCCTAAAGTCTCCAGTTGAAGGGTCTAACCATTTTTTTCATTCAATGCTTTAAATTACTACATTTAAATATTTTCTATTTCTATAGTAACAAGGAACACAACAACAAGAACATTTTTATCTTCTTTCAAAAAAATTCTTTCAAGTTCAAGAGTAAGAAAGAAGCTTAACCCATTGCTAATATTATTGTTTTCCTTTCCACAAAAATGCAATTTTTCAACATAATAACTTACTTAAAATTTCATTGCATCTTTCCATTTCTACTACAACCATTTGTTGAAGTAACTATGAACAACTTTATTCCACATTCAAATTTTCTAAGAATACATTATTAATGTTTTACACTTCTATGTTCTTCCTTCATTTTTACAAAAATACAAACACTTACAATAACATGAACTTTCCTTTTTCTTTTGAACATGAATCATTTTCTTACAATGCAAAGAGTTTTCTTTTTCAACAATGTATTACAACTTACTGAAAAAAATATACAATACAACATTTCTTTCGAATACAATACTACAAGCTTTCTAGCATAAGTGGGAATAAAAGAAATTTTTCTTACAAAGAAGGATTTTTGACTTCACAAAATCTCCAAGTGCAAATTATTCAATAAGATCTCCACCATTTCTTCACTTGATCAAAACAACAAAAATGTGGGAGAGGAAACACTCTCCACCCAACCAATATTCCAATGAGAGGAAGAAGCTATCCTCTTGATTGGCACCCAAGCCCCAACCAAAATGCAATAAAATATGGATGAAACTCATGAAAACTACACAATGATTCAACATCACATTACAAGATTTCACAACCATATAACACACATTCAACACAAGAAAACAATTACAAGGATCCAATTTTCAAAATACATGAGGCTTGAAATGTAAAGCCAATGGAACAAGGATCTATGGGAAGATCACTTATGCCCCCCAATGGGATTAGATGCCCAACTTAAAACCCTGAAATATATATCTCATAACCCCTACACAAATCTTATGCCTCCCTCAAGATCCTCTTATGCCTCCCACATTCTCTTATGCATTCCTACAATCTCTTATTTCTCCCTCATAATAACCAAGTAATAAATGCAAGCATTTTCCTATCCAAGGTGGGGCACCCAACCTAACTCCCTCCCAAAACAAGAAATAAACTCTTATGCCTCCCTACATATAAAATACCCATAGCCTTATCCTACACCATAGTTAGGCATTGTACCCAATAACCCAACAAGCATACCACAACATTGAACAACATAAAAATATACACATATAAGTGAAAAGAAATAAAATAAGGGTGTAGTTCCTACTTTTCCATGGTAGAAATTTATTAATGAATCACCCTCCAAGCTCCTTCAAGCTCAATCCAACTCCAACAAGCTCTAAACTCAACAAGCATTCCAAAAATCTCCAATTCCAAAATTACAAGATCACAAATGAATGAAGTAACCCCAAAATAATCAATTAAACTTGCATATAAAGAAAAAGGAGAGAGGATGGTGATGTGGCTCCATGTAGGATGTCACATCACTTATCCTCAAATCCACATCAAATTCAAACCTCAACCCCAATTCACAATAAATTGGTGGTTGAGAGGAATGAAAATCCTATTTTGGCACTACAAGATTTGGATAAAGTGTTTGAAGTTGATTGTGACACATCACATGTGGGTATTGGTTGTATCTTAAGTCAAGGTGGGAAGCCAATAACATTCTTTAGTATGAAACTAAATGAGGTAAGAAATAACTACTCTAATTAGTACCTAAACTTTACTTAGTGGCTAAGGAGTTTGTGTTATTCAAAGACCACATAGCCTTGAAATACGTGAATACACAAAATAAGTTGAATAGTAGGCATGAAAAGTGGATATAAGTTTTTTAGGGTTATACTTTTTTCTAAAGCATATATCATGATAATATAACTAAGTTGGGAATGCATTGAGTAGGCGTGTGACTCTATTTACAACTATGAAGAATGGGGTGGTTGGTTTTGAAGCTATAAAGGATTTTCACTCTTCTGATGTTGATTTCAAGAATATTCTTGAAAGGTTAAGTAGTCCATTTTAAGATGATGCAGGTGATTTCAAGGATAATTACCTTTTATAGGATTGTTATCTATTTAAGGGGTGACAAATATATATTCCAATTGGGTCTATGAGAGAGAATATAGTGAAAGCTCTACATAGTGGAGGATTGGCTGGGCACTTTTTGGTAAGAATAAGACTATTTCTTTGGTAGAAGATAAATACTTTTGTCCAAAGATGAAAAGAGATGTGGTAAGATATGTGGAGAGGTTCAACATTTGACAAGTCTCAAAATTTCATGCACAACATACATGATTGTGTATGCCATTGCCTATTCTCGAAGGGTTGTGGATAGATTTGAGTATGAATTTTATTTTAGGACTACTAAAAACAAAATGAGGTAATGATTCCATTTTCGTGGTTGTTAATAGGTTTTATAATATGGTTAATTTTATTGCATGCATGAAGACTAGTGATGCGACAAGAGTAGAAGATTTGTTTTTTAGAGAAGTTGTTCACTAGCATGGTGTTCCAAAAACCATTAATTCAGATAGGGAGACAATTTTCTTAAGTAATATATTCAGGAATTTATGGAATAAGTTGGAACTAAACTACATTTCAGCAAAGTGCCTATCATCCTAAGACCGATGGGAAAACAAACATGGTAATTATGAGCTTGGGAAACTTGTAAAGGTGCATAGTTGGGGAAAAGCTAAAACAATGGGACTTAGTATTACCACAAGCTGATTTTTATTATAATAGCTTGGTAAATAGATTCAAAGGAAAGTCTCCATTTTATATTATGTATGGGAGTAACCCAAATGGGGTGTTATATTTGGTACAACTACCAATTTATGGCCGAGTTAGTGATGATGTAGAAGCATTTTCCGATCATATATAACAATTGGAGCAAGAAGTACAAAAGAAGTTGAACAATAGTAACGACAAGTATAAGGAAATAAAAAATGTGCAAAGAAGGAGATAGGTGTTTATAGTCATTGATTTGGTTATGGTATAGCTTCCGAAAGAAATGTTTCAAAAAGGAACCTATAACAAATTTAAGGACAAGAAGATTGGTCCGTGTAAAATAATATAAAAAAAATAATAGTGCTTATGAGGTAGAATTGTCGGGAAATTTTGATATTTCTCCAGTGTTTAATGTTTCATATTTATATGTTTTTCATGGGAATATCAAGAAGGAAATGTTACTGAAGAACCATTGGATTGGAGGGAGAAGATTCCATTGAAGAAGAAAGAAGAAGTGGCTCATATTTTAGACATGAAAATAGTGAACACCCGATATGGGAAGTACAATAAATATTTGTTACATTGGAAAGGATTGGAACAAGATGACAACATATGTGTCAAAGAGTGGGAAATTAAGAAGCTAGATAAAAATTAATGGAAGAAATTTGAAAAAGACAACTTGCGGGAGAGTCGGGTTTTTTCAAGAAGGGGAGAATGATGCACTATTTTTAGGAGGAAATTAAAATGGTGATAACTTGTGCTCTGAGTGTCCGTTTGAGTTCGTTGTTGTTAAATCACATATTTTGATGAGATGAACACATTGGTCAACCTGCCTCTCCATTTGAAATATGTTTTGGCACATTTCTAGGCCTAAATTCTATCAGTTGAAGGCTGAAAATTAGGATTTAAGTTGTGATTTGGTTTTTTCCTATATTAGGGAATTAATAAATTTTAGTCTCTTGAATGCATAGTAGGTTAGAAATTTGGAAATTACTCTTAATTAGGCATGTCAAAAATGTGTGGTAGTTTCTGTGCCCGTACGAATAAACATGTGAACTTACTAAGAATAACAGTTCTAGTAAATGACTAAAAATAGTAAATTCCGACACATAGAGTTTATTTTGTTAGAGTTAATTAGAGTTTGATGGGAAAATTGAGTTGTGAGATGTTTTTCTATTTATGAAGCATTGTAATCCATGATTGAATAATGAAGAAAAATATTTATTCTTTTGAGTTCAAGAAATTTGTAGAGTAATTGAGTATGTGTTACGTTTGGCTACATTACCTCTTTACGCAAAATTTCTCCAAAATTTTGTTGTGGATAATAATGCTTAAATTTTCAATCCAATTTAGTAGATCCCATGAACAATTTTATTATGGACAATTAAATTTGTGAAAAATTCTACAAATTCAAAATTACAAAAATTGCAATGATTTTTGAAACATTACAATTTGTATAATTTCAAAAGTTTAGTGATTCCATAAATTTTTGTCCTCAAAACAATTATGTCATTAATCTACAATATTAGATTGAAAATTAATTTTTTAACATCCATAAGAAATTGTGGTAAAATAATTTCATAATTATGAATATTTGTGCAAATTTATACAATCATTTAAAATATCTGAAAATATTGTTAACATCAAAATTCTCTAAAATTGTAGTTAATATATGAATTGTGAGTTTGGTTACTCTAATTTAAACATTTATAGATATTTCTATATTTATTGAATCATGACATTGTCACATTATATTATTACGAAAAATGCCAAATACATTATGTTGTGTTTTTTCAATTCAAACATTAAAGTTTTATTTTGATTGCATTGATCACAATTTTAATTGAATAATATATTTCTAAAATATATAAATTATTATAATTTTAAAAACATGTTACAAATTTTAATAAAAAATATACGAGATAAATTATAAATAAAGGTTATATTGTAAAATGGTTATACTTTGTTTTTTTAAAATATAATAAAAAATTAATATATTTATTAAACTAAATAAATTATTTGAAAACATAGAATTAGGAAATAAAAACTTAATTTAAAGTAAATAGAAATAATTAATAAGCATTTCCCAACAAATTGCAATACAAAATAAAATAAAAATTAGAAATCGTAGATTAAGGGAAAAAGTAAAAACATATCGCATAACTTCTTCTTCTTTACAATACACTTTACAATCATTGTTCAAATTTGTTTGATAGTGTTAAATAGATTTCACAAAACCATCACTATTAAGATGTCTACGATATAGTTAAATGGATATAATATTAAAATAATAGTTATTAAGTATATATTTATAAAAAGCATATCTAAAAAATTAATCAAAATATATCTTAATGAATCCACAAAGAATAATTATCTATAACATAGATTCCATAAAATTAATCAAAATATAGATGGATGGATCCACAAAAATAATTATCCATTAAATAAATTCCATTTTCACCTACTAAAAGCTTTCCATTTTGTTTTTCATTCGTATCTTTTCATGGAACACAGAAAAGATTCCATTTCCTTGTCGATAAATCTCCCAAGGAGCAAATCTTTCAGCTCTATCATCTACCTACAATGAATTTATGTGTCTTGTTGTAAGGATTATTTGAAATCGCTAAATAAATTTTCAAAACCCGCATTCTGAAGGAACATGGGATGGTTACAAAAATATATGTACAAACTATATTTGCAAACACCCTCTATTGCTGGATTTTCTATCCTTATCAATGACATAAAATGCTTCGGTTTGATCCTATACTATAACCCTTAATTGAAAAAAAGAAAGACAAAACTCATCAATTACTTAGGAAAATAACAGCTTATTTTTTTAAACAAGGTCTCAACGGTGATGAACATTACTTGTGATAAAATAATTTTACGTTAAATAATTCTTACACATTCATAAGGTAATTGAAATTACCTTAATAATTAAATATTATTAATTTAATTCTAAAATCATTTTTCATCCTACGCTCTTATAAGGTTCCACTTAATTTTTATTTAAATCATAACTACTTTAATCACACTAATTTACCCATTCAAATTCTTCTTGAGTTCATAATTTAATCATTTACTAAGTTTGTCTAAATCTATTTCACATATTAACTTTAGCATCCATGACCACGATTTACTATATTTACTATACATTTTATTTTTAATTAATTTAGTCCCCTTTTTAGATCATTGTCTAAATAACCATGCACGATAATATTGATTTATTAATCCAAAATAACAAGGGTTCACAACTTGGTCTAACCCTCTTACGGGCCCCATTAACTAATTACCCATACATTTTGTTTAAATACCATTCCCATTAAATTGCCACCAAATTAAATTTGTAGGGACAAACCTCCACCCTTATATTAGATTAAAAAGAATCCCTTCGATCTTAGGTTTTATAAAATTCCCTAAAAATCCTTATGATTTCTTTCTTATTCCATTTTTCCTTAATTTCTTTTCATTTGTTGCTTGTTGTTTTGCAGATTGAAGGAGAGTGTACGCCATGGAAACTTGATGGGAAACCATGAAGGAATTTTTTTCTAGTTTTGAAAATGGAAGGAACTCTTCCTCCATTCTTACCTATTTTTATTAACATTTTTCTCCTTTTGTTTTGCAGATCGAAATACCCATATTTGGGGTTACGGCCACAAATAAAAACATAGGAGGATATATATATATATCTATTTATAAAATTTTTTTTTTTGTAAAATGATTATCGTGGTATTCATCCCAACTGTGGTTTTGGTTTAAGGAGTGGGTTGTATTTTATCATAGTTGAGTTGTTGTGTATGAATGTGGGGTGGGGGGCGGCACCCCTATAATTCTTTTTCTTTTACGTGAATGCAACATGGCCATTCGACCCCAAATAAAAATACACTGCCCCTTTTTCGAATATATAGGAAACCATTTATAATATAAAAAAACTTATTTAATATATGTACTCTATTAGTGCATTATATTTAATTATATGTAGGTGGATTTTTTTTATTTGTTTAAACTTCCCGATTATAATTTTACGTCATTTTGTTTGATATAACAAGTAAATTTAAATATATATATAAATATATAATCTATCATTTAAATAAATTTATTTATTTATATATGTTTATCCATTTAGTAGATTAAACTTCTTTTGAAAAAATTGCACAATTAAAAGGGAAAACAAATTTATTTCTTAATTAAGAGAACTAAGTGTGTACATTTTCCTTTGTAATATTGTTTAAAATTTGGCTACAAGAGTTCATTTCAACTATAAATGCATCTATGAAAAGGAGGAATAAATATAATCATCAACTAATTATAACTTCCTTTTTCTTTCATAAACAAGAATAACAAACATTTGCAAGGGAGAAACAAGCATGTATTATCATTTATTTCAATGCAAGAATACCATTTTCAAAATGAAGATACAATGCAAACTTTTGTTTAAATTCTAGATTTGAAAGAGTTTCATTTCTATTGAAATACAAATTACAAATTTCTTCATTCAATAAAATACATAGTTTGATAAATAAATATACAATAACTCATTTTAAAATAAATTATTTACCAACCTTCGACTCAAAAGTGGACAAAAATGATAATATTTACAACAATGGGGTTCTTTCCTTGATGTCGATATATATGTCTCGCATCCCATGGACATATTGCAACTCCATAACATTTTCCCATCTTGATATAACAACAAGGAAGGGGTAGTAGTCAATACTCTCCACCTAGCATATTCTAATGAGAGGGGAAGCTACCCTTCTCATTGGGCCCCGAGCTCCAACAATAATGCAATAAGGAACATTAAGAAACCATATGAACTCTTTACAAGACTTATACAATACATATACTCATGCCAAAAAATCTTACACACATACAAGAACAATAAAAATAATAACCATATACAATTTTCCAAAACATAAAGGATTAAAATCTAAGCCAATGGAGAAGATAAATATGAGAACCACCTCCTTTTAGCTTCTAAGAAATACAAGTTCCAAATAGAATCCATGTGCACATCACAAAACACTCCAAATATTTCCACACACACACACAACACCATGTATATGCATATATATATATATATATATATATATATACATACACACACACACACACACACACACACACACACACACACACACACACACACACATATATATATATATATATATATACATATACACACACACATATATATATATATATATATGTGTGTGTATATGTATATGTCTATATATATATATATATATATATATATATATATATATATATATCCTTTTATCTCCCATTTCCAATACAAAAATTGTATCAATATTATTCATTTCTCTCCTAATATGTGGAACACCCTAATCAAAATCCCCCAAAATACATGCCTCACATCTCCTTTTCCATCCCGGTGGTCCCATTTTACTTCTCCCCACACATTCCTTACCGTTATACTATCAGTAACTCAAAAAACACAACCATTCATCCTTTTACATTACAACACACAACAAGTAAAATAAGATGTAATGGTATAGACCCTACTATTTATGTGTAGTCATAGTACCCCTAAATGTCTACAACTAGATGGGTTGAAACTCTTAGTGTGATTGCATAACATTGATATTTTTCCAAAGTGTGGGAATTTGAAATCGGGAAAGCTCTTCGGATGAAGGTTGGTTCATATTCCTCTGTTCAGATAAAAACATTCAAATTATAGAGGATATACTTTAAATTCTACTCTAACTTGCCAAGGAGACAAGGTTAAGAAGATGTAAGAAAATAAACCTAAACTAAGAAAGGTGATGCAACAAAGGAATGTTGAACACTTGGTTTTCCATTAAACACAAATCCTTAATAATATAAGACAATAATCATGCACATATAAGAAAACCGCAACGAGAGATCATGAAGGAATAACGAACATAAGAGCGGGTTGAAATAATCCACAAACTTATTTTATTGCTCCAATAATTTGATATAGTCCATTATGATGGCCAAGAGGCACAAAATTGCATTACAACTTGAATGGGAGGTTTGAAATCTAAAAATTAGTTACGAGATAAGAGAACAAGGGAGGTGCAAAGAAGAATTGTCCAACCCTTTGAAAAATTCCCCTCCTTACAATATATAGAAAGAAAAATGAGAGAAGGAGATGAGAAGAATTTGAATTCTTTCTTCAACCACCCCAAAATACATTGAATTTTCCTGCAACAATGATGGGTGTCACTGAAAAACCCATGCCTCCATGTACTATGCCTTATTGGAGAAGAAACGAACCCATACCTTCATTATTGTGGTAGGTGAGAAACCTTTGACACCCTCTAAAATGGTGAATTGTATTTTTTCATTTTGAAGATCTTAGTCTCACTAATTTTAAGATATGACACAAATTAAGAGGAAGTTTGTAAAGAGGAGGAAACATAAGGACCTCCTTTATCTTTTTAAGAAAGGATGATGCAAAAATTAGAAGGAAATAATGATGGGATAAGAGTTGATGTTTAGAATATGGAGGTAGCCTAAAACCAAAGGAGTTGATAGATTGGTTAACTAGCATGAGAAATTTATTTGAGTTGAAGGCTATGTTAGAGGAAAAGAAGGTAAAATTTGGATGCACGAAATTAAAAGGTCATGCTATGTTATAGTGGGATCATACAAAAAGGAATTTAAAGAAATTGGAAAGAAAGAATTAGGAAATGGAGTAAGATGGAGAAGAAGCTGAAAGACAAATTTCTCCTATAGATTATGCACAAACCCTTTATAGGAGGTTTTAGAATCACAGAAAAAACTTACAAACCTGTGCAAGAATGCACAAATGAGTTATATAAGTTATCCATTCAAGTAGAGCATGAGAAAACTGAGAAACCAATTATTGCAAGGTATGTAAATGGATTAAAAGTTTCTATTCAAGATGAGATAAGAATGCATCGGATAAAGTGCATGGAAGATGCCTATTAACTAGCTTTAAAGGCTGAAGAAAAACAAAATCATCAAGGTTTTAGGAGGTCACTTGGAATGAATAGGGTGGCCTCATCCTCCTTTAGGGATGAGATGGTTTCAGTCAAGGTACAAGAGAACAACCTTGTTTAGTGGAAAAGCAAGAAGATATAAGATGATATTTCTCAAATCAACAAAGAGGTAGAGGATTTCCAAGGGGTAGAGGACATGCCGCATCAGAGGATGAGAGGCTCCACGAAGACCATTTTTTTGCTACATATGTGCTGAAGAGGGTCATCAGAAACTTGAATACCCACATTATTACATACATAAAAAGAGGTAGACATACCCTCCAAGAGTAAATCTTGATGGAGATAAACAAAAAAAAAGTGAAACAAGACCTAGAAATTCCACTAGATGTTGGAGAAAATATGATGATAAAAAAGATGATGATTTCTCCAAGAAAGGATATAAAGGGGACACATGGTTTCGTACAATTTTTTTCAAAACCATATGCAATTCAGAGGAAAGTTATGCAATGTTATTATTGATGGTGGTAGTTGTGAGAACATGGTTTCAAATGAGATGGTTGAGAAACTAGGTCTCCATTATGAGAAGAATCATAACCCTTACCATATTACATGGTTTAAGAAGGGTAATGAAGTTATTGTTGATAAGAGATGTTTAATAACTTTGTGTATTGGGAAAATTTATAAGGATGGGATTTGGTGTAATGTTATTCCTATGGATGCATGTCATATACGTTGGTAGGAAGACCATTGCAATTTTATAGAAACATTATTCATGATGGGGGAAGAATACATATAATTTTTGGAAGGATGACACAAAAATAGTTTTACTACCTATTAAGGAAGACAAAAAGGATGAAAATATGTTGTGAAGGAGGCAAAGGAAACTGGGTTTTTCTATGCACTTGTCACAAATAAGGATTAGCTTACAAGTGCAAAAATACTAGTAGAGGCAACATAATTAATATTAGAATTTTCTCATGTTATTCCTTATGAAATACCAGATGGGTTACAACCCAAAAGAGATATTCAACACCATATTAATTTGATCCTAGGGTCTTCACTCCCAAATCAAGCAGCTTATAGGATGAACCTGACATTCTATGCAGAATTGAATAAGCAAGTTTCAAATATCATACAAAAGGGGGTAGTACGGGAGACCATGGGTCTATGTGCAACTCTATCTTTATTAATTCCAAAGAAGGATGGCACATGGATAATGTCCACAGATAACAAGGAAATCAATAAAACTACAATCAAGTATAGGTTCCCAATGCCTCACCTTGATGATATGATGTATGTGTTTACTGGATGTAGGTATTTCACCAAGATTTATCTTCAAAGTGGTTACCATCAAATTTAGATCAGGTAAGGAAAGGATTCAAAAAATCATTCAATTTAATGATTGGATTATATGAGTGGTTTGTAATGCCATCCGGTTCATCTAATGCACCTAGATATTTTATGAGGATAAGGAACACTATGTCATGGGAGTATAATGGTAAGTTTGTTGTGGTTTATTTTTATGATATCTTTATGTTCAGTAAAACTAAAGAATAAAAGTTGAGGCATGTAACTCTCACAAAAATGACGTTCTTAAACAACATTAATCCTTAATCAACTATTTAGAAAGTTGTGGAATATTTTTTCTGCATTTTAAACAGTTTACGAGGGTGTCGAACCTAATATACTTATAATTAATTCCTACCAAAAATGTTACATTTTATAAGCTATATCCAGTCTAGATTATTAATTAAATATTCTTAATCTAGTTCTAAAATAAATTTAATTATCATCACTAGATAAGTGTTCAATAATTCCTTTCAATAGGTTAAATAGTTTCCCCCTTAGCAATTAACATTCAACTCAACTTTAATCAACTCTTATCTATAGTTATCTTAGTTATCTTAAATCATTTTCCTTAAAGTCCATTTAAATAATTACTAAGACATGTTAGGAGAGTTACATAGTTAAGTTAACAAACAAGGGTATTATATGTCCCCATTAACCCATTTACACATACCTTTAAATTATCTAAAAACCCATAATATTTATACTTACCTTACAATTGTAGGGTTGATTCTCAACCCTTGGAACAAATGAATTGTGGCCACTAGATCTTAGGGTTCCATACTAACCTTAACTATCCTTATGAAATCTTATTAAACATTTTTCTTTTCCCTAGCCTCCTCATTTGGTTTCTTTTCTTTTGTTTAATTTGCAGGTTGGAGAGATGGAAGCCGTAAAAGCAAGGAAGGAAGAAGCAAAGAAGAAATTAACTAGAATCAAGCTTAACTTAGTTTAGTTTATAAATTTATTTGTGCAAAATTTTCCATTTGAAGATTGTAGAGGTTTCCACTCTAAATTTGGAGTTGTTAGTAAGTTATTTCCATTTTGAGGTTTCTATTTAGTCCAAACCCTACTTAATTTTTAATCTATGATATTGAATTCCTTTAAATACCCATTTAAATATTTACAAGTTTATAACAATGAGTTTAAATTTGCAAAGACGTGGATTTTATTCATCTCGCCATCGGTGATGAAACTATCACCCAAAGTAGGTCGGTGGTCAATGGAACACCAACCTACCTAGGTGAACATTAAAAAAACGCCACCTTACCTAAGAAGTAGTTCAAAGACTGTCACTTTGCATAGGGCGTCAGTCTTGTTCTTCAAAAACAAAACATTCATTTCTGATTTTTTTCAAAAAAACAAATTTTACTAGAGTGTTTTAAAGATTATCCTTAGCTTGAATTTACATTCCTAAAGTCTCCGGTTGAAGGGTCTAAGCATTTTTTCATTCCATGCTTGAAATTACTACATTTAAATATTTTATATTTCTATAGTAACAAGGAAAACAACAACAAGAACATTTTTATCTTCTTTCAAAATAATTCTTTCAATTTCAAGAGTAATAAAGAAGCTTAACCAATTGCTAATATTATTGTTTTCCTTTCCACAAAAATGCAATTTTCAACATTATAACTTAAAATTTCATTGCATCTTTCCATTTCTACTACAACCATTTTTTAAGTAACTACAAACAAATTTATTCCACATTCAAATTTGCTAAGAATACATTATCAATGTTTTACACTTCTATGTTCTTCCTTCATTTTTACAAAAATACAAACACTTACAATAAAATGAACTTTCCTTTTTATTTTGAGCATGACTCATTCTCTTACAATGAAAAGAGTTTCTTTTTCAACAATGTATTACAACTTAATGAACAAAATATACAATATAACTTTTCTTTCAAATACAATACTACAAGTCTTACAAAGTAAGGATTTATTGACTTCACAAAATCTCCAAGTGTAAATTATTCAATAAGAGCTCCACCATTTCTTCACTTGATCACAAAAACAAAAATGGAAGAGAGGAAACACTCTCCACCCAACCAATATTCCAATGAAAAGAATAAGCTATCCTCCTCATTGGCACCCGAGCCCCAACCAAAATGCAATAAAAGATGGATCAAACTCATGGTAACTACACAATACTTCAACATCTCATTACAAGATTTCACAACCATATAACACACATTCAACACAAGAAAACAATCACAAGGATGTAATTGTCAAAACACACAAGGTGTGAAATGTAAACCCAATAGAGCAAGGATCTATGGGAATATCACTTATGCCTCATAATGGGATTAGGTTACCACCTTAAAACCTTCAAATATATATCTCAAAACCCCTAAAAATCTCTTATGCCTCCCTCAATATCCTCTTATGCCTCCCACATTCTCTTATTTCTCCCTACAATCTCTTATGTCTCCATCATAAGAACAAAGTAAGAAATGCAATTATTTTCCTATCCAAGGTGGGCACCCAATCCAACCCAACCCAACCAAAATCCCTATCAAAACATGAAATAAACTCTTATTCCTCCCTACATATAAAATCCCTATAGCCTTCTCCTACAATATAGATGGGAATTCTACCCAAGAACCCAAAAAGCATTCCAAAACATTCAACAACATAAAAATATACACATATAAGAGAAAAAAAATAAAACAAAGGTGTAATTTCTACTTTTCCATGGTAGTACTTGATCAATGGATCACCCTCCAATCTCCTTCAAGAGAAATCCAACTCCAACAAGTGCTAAAATCAACAAGCACTCAAAAAATCTCCAACTCCAAAATTACAAGAGCACAAATGAATGAAGTAACACCATAACAAACAATTAAACTTGCATATATATAAAAGGAGAGAGGAGGGTGAGGTTGCTCCATGTAGGATATCAACATCACTTATCCTCAAATCCACATAAAAAGTCAAACCTTAACCCCAATTCACAATAAAAATACACCGCCCCTTTTTCAAATATATAGGAAAACATTTATAATATAAAATAACTTATTTAATATATGTACTCTATTAGTGCATTATATATAATTATATGTAGGTGGATTTTTTTACTTGTTTAAAATTCCCAATTATAAGTTTAAGTGGTTTTCTTTGATATAACAATTACATTTAAATATATATAAATATACATCTATCATTTATAAATATATATATTTACTTATATATGTCTATCCATTTTATAGATTAAATTTCTTTTGAGAGAATTGCAAAATTAAAAGGAAAACAAATTTCTTTCTTAATTAAGAGAACTAAGTGTATACATTTTCCTTTGCAATATTATTTAAAATTTGGCTATAAGAGTTCATTTAAACTATAAATGCATCTATCAAAAGGAGGAATAAATATAATAATCAACTAAGTATAGCTTCTTTTTTCTTTCATAAACAAGAATAAAAACATTTAAAAGGGAGAAACATGCATGTATTATCATGCATTTCCAATGCAAGAATACCATTTTCAAAATGAAGATACAATGCTAACTTTTGTTTAAATTCTAGATTTGAAAGAGTTCCATTTCTATTAAAATAACAATTACAAATTTCTTCATTCAATACAATACATAGTTTGATAAATAAATATACAAGAACTTATTTTAAAATACAAGTATTTACAAGTCTTCCACTCAAAAGTGGAAAAAACATGATAATATTTACAACAATGGGGTTCTTTGCTTGATGTCAGATATATATGTTTGCATCCCATGCACATCTTGCAACTCTATAACATTTTTCCCATCTTCATATCACAACAAGAAGGAAGGGGTAGTAGTCAATGCTCTCCACCCAACCTATTCTAATGAGAGGGGAAGCCACCCTTCTCATTGGCCCCTGAGCCCCAACAATAAAGTAATAAGGAACATTAAGCAACCATGTGAACTCTTTACAATATTTCTACAATACATACACTCATGCCAAAAATATTGCACACATACAAGAATAATAAAAATAATAACAACAATATACAATTTTTCCAAACACAAAGGATTAAAATCTAAGCCAAGGGAGAAGAGAAATATGAGAACCACCTATTTTTACCTCCTGAGTGAAATAGGGGTTCCACACAATAGACTCCATGTACACATCACAAAACACTCCAAATACATTTACATACATACATACATACATACATACATACATACATACATACATACATACATACATACATACATACATACATACATACATACATACATATATATATATATATATATATATATCCTTTTCTCTCCCTATTTCCAATACAAAAAGTGTAGCAATATTATCCATTTCTCTCCCAATATGTGGAACACCCTATTCACACTCCCCGAAATGCATGCCTAAAAATTCAATTTTCCATCCCCAATGGTCCCATTTTAATTCTCCCCACACCTTCCTTAAGGCCATACTTCCCTAACTCCATAAAAACACAACCATTCATATATTTTACAATACAACACACCACAAGTAAAATAAGATGCAATGGTATACACCCTACTAGTAATCACAGCACCCCTGAATGTATGCAACTCGATGGTTTGAAACTCTCAGTGTGATTGAATAACATGGAGATTTTCCTAAAGTGTAGGAATTTTAAATCGGGAAATATATTTGGATGAAGGCTGGTTCCTATTCCTTTGTTCATATGCACAAATTAAAATTATAGAGGATCTAATCTAAAATCTACTCTAACTTTCCAAGGAGATAGGGTTAAGAAGATTCAAGAAAATAAACCTAAACTAAGAAAGGTGATGCACCAAAGGAATGTTGAACACTTGGTTTTCCATTAAACACAAACCATTAAAAATGTAATACAATAAACATGCACAAATAATTAAAATCGCAATGAGAGATCAAGAAGCACAACGAGCATAAGAGATAGTTGAAGTCATCCACAAACTTATTTTATTGCTCCAGAAATTTGATAGAGTCCATTACAATGGCCAAGAGGAAAAAAATTACATTATAGCTTGAATGGGAGGTTTGAAATCCACAAATCCACTTATAGATAAGAGAAGATGGGAGGATGCAAAGAAAAATTGTCCACCCCTTTAAAAATTTACCCTCCTTACAATATATAGAAAGAAAAATGAGAGAAGGATATGAGAAGAATTCAAATTATTGATTCAACCACCCTAGGATGCATTGAATTTGCCTGCAACAATGATGGCTGCATCTACAAAACCCATGCCTCCATGTACTACGCCTTGTTGGAGAAGAAAGGAACCCATACCTTCATTATTGTTGTAGGTGAGAAACCTAGGACACCCTCTAAAATGGCAATCTGTATTTTTTCCATTTGAAGAACTTAGTCTCACTAATTTGAAGATATGACACAAATAAAGAGGAAGTTTGTGAAGAGGAGGAAACACAAGGACCTCCGTTATCTTTTGAAGAAAGGATGATGCCAACATTATAAGGAAATTATGATGCTATAAGAGTTGATGTTTCAGAATATGGAGGTAGCCTAAAACCAGAGGAGTTGATAGACTAGTTAACTAGCATGAAAAATGTTTTTGAGTGGAAGGCTATGTTAGATGAAAACAAGGTAAAATTTGGATGCACGAAATTAAAAGGTCATGCTATGTTATGGTGGGATCATACAAAATAAGAGTAGTTAAGAAATTAGAAAGAAAGAATTAGGATATGGAGTAAGATGGAGAACAAGCTGAAAGACAATATTCTCCCTATGGATTATGCACAAACCCTTTACAAGAGGTTTTAGAATCTCAGAAACAACTTACAAACCATGCAAGAATACACAGATGAGTTATATAAGTTATCCATTCGTGTAGAGCATGAGGAAACTGAGGACCAAATTATTGTAAGGTGTGTAAATGGTTTAAAATTTTCTATTCAAGATGAAATAAACATATATATGATAAAGAACATGAAAGATGCCTATAAACTAGCTTTAAAGGTTGTAGAAAAACAAAATCATCAAGGTTTTAGGAGGTCACCTAGAATGCATAGGGGGGGCTCATTCTCCTTTCGAGGAGGAGATGATTTCAGTTAAGGTAGAGGATAACAACCTCATGGAGTTGAAAAGTAAGAAGATACAAGACAAGATTTCCCAAATCAACAAAGAGGTAGAGTATTTCAAAGGGGTAGAGGATATGTTGGCAGTAGAGGATGAGAGGCTCCACGAAGACCATTTTTTTGCTACAGATGTTGTGAAGAGGGTCATCAGACACTTGAATTCCCACATTATTACATACATAAAAAGAGGCAGGCATACCCTCCCAGGTAAATCTTGTTGAAGCTAAACAAAAAGAAGATAAACAAGACCTAGAAATTCCACCATATGTTGGTAAAAATATGATAATAAAAAGGACGATGATTTCTCCAAGAAAGGATAACAAGGGGGATGCATGGCTATGTACAAATATTTTTAGAACAAGATGCACTTTAGGAGGAAAGGTATGCAATTTTATTATTTATGGTGGTAGTTGTGAGAGCATGGTTTCAAATGAGATGGTTTAGAAACTAGGTCTGCATTATGAGAAGAATCATAACCCTTACCATATTGCATGGTTTAAGAAGGGTAATGAAGTTAGTGTTGATAAGAGATATTTAATAAGTTTTTCTATTGGGAAAACTTATAAGGATGAGATTTGGTGTAATGTTATTCCTATGGATGCATGTCATATCCTAGTATGAAGACCATGGCAATTTTCTAGAAACGTTATTCATGATGGGGGGAAGAATACATATAATTTCTGAAGGACGACACATAAATAGTTTTATTACTTATTAAGGAAGACATAAAGGATGAAAATATGATTTCTACTAAAGAATTTGTGAAGGAGGCAAAGGCAACTCAGTTTTTCTATGCACTGGTCACAAATAAGGATGAACCTACAAGTGTAAAAATACTAGTAGAGGTGACATAATTAATATTAGAATTTTCTCATGTTATTCCTTATGAACGACCAGATGGGTTACCACCCAAACGAGATATTCAACACCATATTAATTTGATCCTAGCATCTTCACTCCCAAATCAAGCAGCTTATAGGGTCGATCATCCAAATGCATGCTAAATTGAATAACTAAGTTTCAAATCTCATAAGAAATGGAGTAGTAAGGGAGAGCATGAATCTATGTGCAACTCTAGATTTTTTAATTCCAAAGAAGGATGGAACATGGATAATATGCACATATAGTAGAGAAATCAATAAAAATATAATAAAATAGAGGTTCCCAATACCTCGCCTTGATGATATGATAGATGTGCTTGTTGGATCTAGGTATTTCACTAAGATTGATCTTTTAAGTGGTTATCATCAGATTTAAATCAGATAAGGAGACGAATAAAAACATCATTCAAGTCAGGGAATGGATTTTATGATTGGTTTGTAATTCCATTCGGGTTATCTAATGCGCTTAGCTATTTTATGAGACTGATGAACACTATGTCATGGGAGTATAATGGTAAGTTTGTTGTGGTTTATTTTGATGATATATTGATTTTCATTAAAAATAAAGAAGAACATTTGAGGCATGTAACACCCACAAAAACAACATTCTAAAACCACATTAATCCTTAAACAATTATCCAAAAAGTTGTGGATTTTTTTAAAACAGGTTACAATGGTGTCTAACCCTAATATACGTTTAATTAATTCCTACCGAAATAAGTATTACATTTCATGGGCTGGATCCATTCTAGATTATTAATTAAATATTCTTAATCCATTTCTAAAATCAATGTAATTATCATCACTAGATTATTGATCAATAATTCCTTTCACTAGGTTAAATAATTTCCCCCATAGGAATTAACATTCAACTCAAATTTAATCAACTCTTATCGATAGTTATCTTAGTTGTCTTAAATAATTTACATTAAAGTGTATTCAAATAATTTTTTAAGGCATGTTAGGACAGTGACATAGTTAATTTAACAAACAAGGGTATTAAATGGCCCAATTCAACCATTTACACATACCTTTAAATTATCTAAAAACCCATAATATTTATTCTTACCTAACAATTTTATGGTTTATTCTCAACCCTTGGATCAAATGATTTGTGGCCACAAGATCTTAGGGTTCCATACTAACCTTAAATATCCCTATGAAATCTTATTAAACCTTTTTCTTTTCCCTAGCCTCCTCATTTGGTCTCTTTTCTTTTGTTTAATTTGTAGGTTGGAGAGATGGAAGCCATAAGAGCAAGGAATTAAGAAGCCATGAAGAAATTCACTAGAATCAAGATTAACTTAGTTTAGATTATAAATTTATTTGTGTAAAATCTTCCATTTGAAGATTGTAGAGGTTTCAACTCTAAATTTGGAGTTGTTAGTAAGTTATTTCCATTTTGAGGTTTATATTTGGGTCAAACCCTACGTAATTTTTAATCTATGAGATTGAATGCCTTTAAATACCCATTTAAATATTTACAAGTTTAGAACAATGAATTTATGCCCTTATGGATTTCTAGTTATTTCCTCTATAGATTTGTAGGCTTATATTTTTAATTAAACCAAGTTTAAAATTGCAAAGGCACGGATTTCTATTTTTCCACCGTCAGTGATCAAACTTCCGCCAAAAGTAAGTCGACAGTCCTAGGACCATTTCCCTACCTAGCTGATGATTCAAAAACCGTCACCTTTCCTGAGTGGCGTTTAGAGACCACCCCGCATAGGGCGGTAGTCCTGTTCTTCGAAAACAAAACCTTCATTTCTGAATTTTAAAAAAATAAAAATTTACTAAAGTGTTTTAAAGATTATACTTAACTTGAGTTTACATTCCTAAAGTCTCCTGGGTTGAAGGGTGTAACCATTTTTTCATTCCATGCTTGAAATTACTACATTTAAAGATTTTCCATTTCTATAGTAGCAAGCAACACAACAACAAGAACATTTTTATCTTCTTTCAAAAAAACTTCTTTCAAGTTCAAGAGTAATAAAGAAGCTTAACCCATTCCTAATATTATTGTTTTTCTTTCCACAACAAATGCAATTTTTCAACATAATATCTTAATTAAAATTTCATTGCATCTTTCCATTTCTAGTACAACCATTTGTTGAAGTAACTACAAAAAAACTTTATTCCACATTCGATTTGATAAGAATACATTATTAATGTTTTACACTTCTATGTTTTCCTTCATTTTTACAAAAATATAAATACGTACAATAACAATGAAATTTCCTTTTCTTTTGATTATGGCTCATTCTCTTACAATTCAAAGAATTTCATTTTTCAATAATGTATTATAACTTAATGAACAAAATATACAATACAACATTTCTTTCAAATACAATACTACAAGTCTTCCACCTTAAGTGGGAATAACAAGAAAGGTTTTCTTACAAAGAAGGATTTCTTGACTTCACAAAATCTCCAAGTTCCAATTATTAAATAAGAGCTCCACCATTTCTTCACTTGATCACAACAACAAAAATGGATAGGCAACACTCTCCACTCAACCAATATTCCAATGAGAAGGAGAAGCTATCCTCCTCATTGGCACCCGAGCCCCAACCAAAATGCAATAAAAGATGGATCCAACTCATGAAAACTACACAATCCTTCAACATCACATTATAGGATTTCACAACCATATAACACACATTCAACACAAGAAAACAATCACAAGGATGCAAGTTTCAAAATACACAAGGCTTGAAATGTAAAGCCAATGGAGCCTTGATCGATGGGAAGATCACTTATGCCTCCCAATGGGATTAGGTTCCCACCTTAAAACCCTAAAATATATATCTCAAAACCCCTACACAACTCTTATGCCTCCCACATTCTCTTATTCCTCCCTACAATCTCTTATGTCTCCCTCATAAGAACCAGGTAAGAAATGCAAGTATTTTACTATCCAAGGTGGCACACCCAACCCAACTCCCTACCAAAACATGAAGTAAAATCTTATGCCTCCCTACATATAAAATCCCCATAGCCTTCTCCTACACCATACTTAGGCATTCTACCCAAGAACCCAACAAGCATACCAAAACATTCAACAACATAAAAATATACACATATAAGAGAAAACAAATAAAACAAGGGTGTAGTTCCTACCTTTCCATGGTATAACTTGATCAATGGATCACCCTCCAAGCTCCTTCAAGATCAATCCAACTCTAACAAGATCTAAACTCAACAAGAACTCCAAAACTCTCCAACTCCAAAATTACAAGAGCACAAATGAATGAAGTAACCCCAAACAAACAATTAAACTTGCATATATAGAAAAATGAGCGAGGAGGGTGAGGTGGCTTCATGTAGGATACCCCATCACTTATCCTCAAATCCACATCAAAATTCAAACCTCAACCCCAATGCACAAAAAAATGGTGGTTGAGAGGAATTACAAGCTTATTACACAAACAATCTAAACATACACCCTCTAAGGAAAAAATTAAAATCCATGTAGGAAAAGTGCAATAAATGTCACTTTTTCTCCTACAAAATACATAATGGGGTTTATTTTTGACACCCAAATCCATAGGTAGGGTTGGTATGAAAAATTAAGAGGTGTTGGACAAGCTTAGCTCATCCCAGAAGCCTCCAAAAATGGCCCTTAAGCCCAAATCCGAAGTTCTAAGGTAAGGTAGAGTGTATAACACTCAAAGTCACATAAACTCAACTTAGTATTACACAGTCCAAAAGAAGAATAACTATAATAAATGACTTCATTTGTTACATCCTCAAATCACTTAATAAACATAATTAAATTACTTGATAAAGCACATTAATCAACAATGATTAAATAAATTACATCACAAATTAAATCACACACTATACAATTAAATAAAAGAAAAGGAAAGAATTACACACATGCCCATGGTCAAAATTGGAGGTCATCCCCCATGGGGACCCCCTAAGAAAATTAAAACACATAAAACACAACACAAGTTGCCATGGTGACCTTCGTTGTATCCATCTAGTATTCTGTTGTGGTTGGTTTCAATCCCACTTTTGATTATTGTGATATTATCACCTACAAAATCACACAATACCTCCTTCGGCCTCGTGGCTGCATCAAAACATCAAAGATAAATATACGCACATAAATCAATAACCATCCACATATAGATAACTCATCATTTCTACTATCATTGCTATCATTTGTCTAATATTTTCAACAACATCTCAATTCTATATTTTATCAATATCAAAAAGGTTAGGAGATTAGTTCAAAACCTAAATCCTAGTCAACACGATGATAATCCCAATTATTTGTAATATGTGTGCTAACAACACATCATCATCATCAATATAAAATGTCTCTTTATATCTCTAAGAAGCCACACAAATAAAACTATGAATCAAAGTCCATCAATATTAAGAATATCTCTATCATCTAACATCATTATAAACCAAAATAGAACAATAACATCGATGTTTAAGTCAACAAAGTAATCAAAATACTACAAGGCATTTGAGGGTGATATTTGAAGTGTTAAGGAAAGAGAATCTCTATGCCAATTTGAAGAAGTACACATTTATACAAGAGAGTTCGGTATTTTTCAGTTTTATTATTTCACCAGATGGGGTACATATGGATTAAGAAAAGATAAAAACAATTATTGAATGGCTGAATCCATAGAGTATAACAAAGGTAAGAAGATTTCATGGTTTAGCAACATTTTACTGAAAGTTTATTTAAAAATTTAGTAGTATTCTAGAACCTATAAAAGATTGCAAAAAAGGAAGGGTGTTATTGTGGAAAAAGGTGACTGAGGATAGCTCTAAGTTCTTGAAGAAGAAGGAGATAGAAGCACCTATTTTGGCATTGGAATATTTTGATAAAGTGTTTGAAGTTGATTTTGAAGCATCACACGTGGGTATTGGTTCTATCTTAAGTCAAGGAGGGAAGCCGATAAAATTCTTTGGTAAGAAACTAAATGAGGTAAGAAAGAACTACTCTACTTAGTGCCTAAGCATTACTTAGTGCCTAAGGAGTTTGTTTTATTCACAGACCACATCAGCCCTGAAATACGTGAATACACAAAATAAGTTGAATAATAGGCATGAACGGTGGATATAAGTTTTAAAGGGTTATAATTTTTTTCTAAAGCATAAATCATGAAAATAGAACCAAGTTTCAGATGCATTGAGTAGGCGTGTGACTCTATTTACAACTATGGAGAATGAGTTGTTTGGTTTTGAAGCTATAAATGAATTTTACTCTTCTGATGTTGATTTCAAGAATATTGTTGAAAGGTTAAGTAGTCCATTTTTAGATGATGCAGGTGATTTCTAGGATGATTACCTTTTGTAGGATTTCTATCTATTTAAGGGGTGACAACTATGTATTCAAGATGGGTCTATGAGAGAGAATATATTGAAAGATCTGCATAGCGGAGGATTGGCTGGGCACTTTGGTAAGGATAAATACTATTGGACAAAGATGAAAAGAGATGTGGTAACATATGTGGAGAGGTTCAAAATTTTCTAAGTCTCAAAATTTCATGCACAGAATACATTATTGTATATGCCATTTCCTGTTCCCGAAGGGCTATGGATAGATTTGAGCATGGATTTTGTTTTGGGACTACCAAAAACACAACGAGGTAAGGATTGAATTTTCATGGTTGTTAATAGGTTTTCTAATATGGTTAATTTTATTGCATGCATGAAGACTAGTGATACGAAAAGAGTAGTGGATTTGTTTTTCATAGAAGTTGTTCACTTGCATGGTGTTCCAAAAACCATTAATTCAGATAGGGAGACAATTTTATTAAGTAATTTCTTCATGAATTTATGGCAGAAGTTTGGAACTAAACTACATTTAATAAGTGCTTATCATCCTTAGACTGATGGGAAAGTAGAGGTGGTAATTAGGAGTTTGGGAAACCTGTAAAGGTGCATAGTTGGGGAAAATACAAAACAATGGGATATAACATTACCACAAGCTAAGTTTTCTTATAATATCTCAGTAAACAGATCCACAGGAAAGTTTCCATTTTGTATTATGTATGGGAGTAATCCAAATGGGGTGTTAGATTTGGTACAACTACCAATTGATGGACACGTTAGTGATGATGCAAAAGCGTTTTCCGATCATATATAACAATTGGAGGAAGAGGTATGAAGGAAGCTGTAGAATACTAACAAAAGTATAATGAAATAAAGGTTATGATATATCTTCGGAAAGAAAGGTTTCAAAAAGGAACCTATAGTAAATTACAGTGCAAGAAGATCGTTCCCTGTAAAATTATAAAAAAAATGATAATGCTTATGAGGTAGAACTGCCGTGAAATTTTGATATTTCTCCAATGTTCAATGTTTCATATTTATATGTTTTTCATGGGGAAGTCAAGAAGGAAATGTTATTAAAGAAACATTGATTGGAGGCAGCAGATTCCATTGAAGAAGAAAGAAGAAGTGGCTCATATTTTAGATAAGAAAACATTGAACACACGATATGGGCAATACAATAAATATTTGGTACATTGGAACAAGAGGACAACACATGGGTCAAATAGTGGGAAATTAAGAAGCTAGATAAAAATAAATGGTAGAAATTTTAAAAAGACAACTTGCAGGAGATGGTTTTTTTTCAAGTAGGGGAGAATGATGCACTATTTCTAGGAGGAACTTAAAATGGTCATAACTTGTGCTCCAAGTGTCCATTTGAGTTATTTTTTTACCACATGTTTGGATGAGATTAACGCATCAATTAACCTTCCTTTCTATATGAAATATGTTTTGGAACATTTTTGGGCTCAAATTCGCATCGAGAGGGCCGAAAATTATGATTTAAGTTGTAATTTGGTTTTTTCCTATATTAGGGCATTAGTAAATTTTAGTCTCTTGAATGCATTGTAGGTTAGAAAGTTTGAAATTTCTCTTAATTAGGCATGTAGAAGATGTGTGGCAGTCTACTGTTCTTGTATGAATAAGCATGTGAACTTACTAAGAATAACAAGTTCTACTAAATGACTAAAAATAGTAAACTCCACGACATAGAGTAGATTTTGTAAGATTTAGTTAGATTTTGATGGGAAACTTGAGTTGTGAGTTGTTTTTCTGTTTATGAAGCATTATAATCCATGATTGAATAATGAATAATAAGATTTATTCTTTTGAGTTTAAGAAATTTGTTGAGTAATTGAGTACGTGTTACATTTGGCTACATTACCTATTTACCCAAAATTTCTCTAGAATTTTGGTGTGGATAATAATGCTTAAATTTTAAATCGAATTTAGTAGATCCATGAACAATTTTACTATGGACAATTAAATTTGTGAAAAATTATAGAAATTGCAATGATTTTTGAAACATTACAATTTGTATAATTTCAAAATTTTAGTGATTCTATAATTTTGTGTCCTTGAAAAAATTGTGTCATTAATCTACAATATTATATTGAAAATTAATTTTTACCATCCATAAAAATTGTGGTAAAATAATTTCATAATTATGAATATTTGTGCAAAATTATACAATCATTTAAAATCTCTAAAATTATTAACATCTAAATTCTCTAAAATGGTAGTTAATATATGAATTGTGAGTTTGGTTACTCTAATTTAAACATTTATATATATTTATATATTTATTGAATGATAGACATTGTCACATTATATTATTACGAAAAATGCCGAAGATATTATGTTGTGTTTTTTCAATTCAAACATTAAAGTTTTATTCTTATTGCATTTATCACAATTTTAATTGAATAATATATTTCTAAAATATGTAAATTATTATAATTTTAAAATCATGTTACAATTTTAATAAAACATATACAATATAGATTATAAATAAAGGTTACATTCTAAAATGATTATACTTTGTTTTTCTTTAAAGTATAATAAAAATTAATATATTTATTAAACTAAATAAATTACTTGAAAACATAGAATTAGGAAATAAAAATTAATTTAAAGTAAATATAAACAATTAATAAGCATTTCGAATAAATTGCACATGATTATAGAAAAATACCATCACCTCCAAAAACACATAAGATAGTGAACAATTCTTAGAAAATTTAGACAAAATTGAGAGAAATAATGTAATTTTATACTTTTAAACTAGAAAATAAAAATATAAAAAAACAAAGGTTATTTTAAAAAATAATAATATGGAGGAATTTTTTTATACTAATGAAATCTGAAAATACAAAATAAAATAAAAATTATAAATCATAGATTAAGAAAAAAAGTCAAAACATATCGTAAAACTTCTTCTTTCTAATACACTTTACAATCGTTGTTCAACTTTGTTTAATAGTGTTAAATAAATTCACAAAACCATCATTATTAAGATCTCTCTAATATAGTTAAATGGATATAATATTAAAATAATACTTATTAAGTATATATTTATTTTAAAAATATGAAAAATTAATCAAAATATATCTTGATGGATCCATAAATAATAATTATCCATAATGAGATTCCATAAAATTAATCAAAATATCTATGGATGGATCCACCTGAAAAAAAAATTATTCATTAAATAAATTCCATTTTCACCTATTAAAACCTTTCCATTTTGTTTTTCATTCGTATCTTTCCATGGAACATAGAAAACATTCCATTTCCTTCTCAATAAATCTCCCAAAGAGCAATTATTTAAGCTCTATCATCTACCTGCAATGAAATTATGTGTCCTATTTTAAGGATTATTTTAAATTGCCAAATAAATTTTTAAAATGTTGCATTGTAGAAGGAAGATGGGATGGTTACAAAAATATATGTACAAAATATATTTGCAAACACCCTTTACTTCTGGATTTTCTATCCTTATGAACGACACAAAATGCTTCTCGCTCAATCCTATACTATAACCCATAATTGACAGACATGGTTGGATAAATCATACACATTATAACGCTTGCTAAATCCATGCACAAAAACCAAGACAAAACTCATCAATTAATTAGGAAAATTACGGTTAATGTTTTTAAACAAGGTCTCAAGGGTGATGAACATTACTTGTGATCAAATAATTCTACATTTAGTAATTCTTACACATTCATAAGGTAATCGAAATTAAATTAATAATTAATTATTATTATTTTAATTCTAAAAGAATTTCGTAATCCTACCCTCTTCTAGGGTTCCGCTTAATTTTTATTTAAATCATAACTACTTTAATCACATTGCTTTACCCATTCAAATTCTTCTTGAGTTCATAATTTAATCATTTCCTAAGTTGGTCTAAATCTATTTCATATATTAACTTTAACATCCATACCCATCATTTACTATATTTACTATACATTTTATTTTTAATTAATTTAATCTCCTTTTTAAATCATTGTCTAAATAACCATGCATGATAATATTGATTTATTACTCCAAAATAACAAGGGTTCACACCTTGGTCTAACCATCTTAGGGGCCCCATTAACGAATTACACAAACATTTTATTTAAATACCATTCCCATGAAAATGCCACCAACTTAAATTCTTAGGGACAATCCTCCACCCTTAGATTAGATTAAAAATAACCCTTTGATCTTAGGTTTTCTAAAATTCCCTAAAAATCCTTATGATTTATTTATTATTCCCTTTTTCCCTTAATTTCTTTTCATTTGTTGCTTGTTGTTTTGCAGATTGAAGGAGAGTGAAGGCCATGACAACATGAGGGGAAACCATAAAGGAATTTTGTTCTAGTTTTGCAAATGGAAGGAACTCTTCCTCCATTTTTATTATTGATCTTAGGGTTGTAGAATGTGGTTTTCTCCTTTTTTTGTTTTGTTTATTTATACATTTATTTACATTGATCATATACCCCACAGACATTTTATATTTACGTATACAAACACACACATATATACCTCATTTTTATTAACATTTTTCTCCTCTTTTTTTCACAAATCGAAATACCCGTATTTGGGGTTGCAGCCACGGATAAAACCACATGATATATATATTTATAAAATTATATTTTTTTCAGTAAAATGATTATCAGGGTATTCAGCCCGAACCAAGGTTTTTTTAAGGAGTGGGTTGTATTTTATCATAGTTGAGTTGATGTGTATGAATGTGTGTTGGGGGATGGCGCCCCTTTAATTTATTTTCTATTATGTGAATGCAACTCGGCCATTTTGCCCCAAATAAAAATACACCTCCCCTTTTTCCAATATATAGGAAAACATTTATAATATAAAAAAACTTATTTAATATATGTACTCTATTAGTGCTTTATATATAATTATATGTAGGTGGCTTTTTTATTTGTTTAAAATTCCCAATTATAAGTTCAAGTGGTTTTGTTTGATATAACAAGTACATTTAAATATATATAAATATACATCTATCATTTATTAATATATATATTTACTTATATATGTCTATCCATTTAGTAGATTAAATTTCTTTTGAGAGAATTGCACGATTAAAAGGGAATTTTTTTCTTAATTAAGATAACTAAGTGTGTACATTTTCGTTTGCAATATTATTTAAAATTTGGCTATAAGAATTCATGTTAAGTGTGTGAAAATTTCTTTCTTAATTAAGAGAACTAAGTGTGTACATTTTCCAAAAAGTCCTATCTTTTGCAAATCTGAGCTCTAAGTGAAAAGTTATGGCCATCTCGAAAGTCAAGGTGTCATTACATAAAAATGGAAAATTCTTGATCTTCCTTCTTTGAGTCTTAAATGCATGCATCCTCTAAAATCCCAAGATTCAGACTTTCAGACATTTCCATTTCGGAGATTGAAACACTACTCATCCTTCTTGGGCATGTGAAAATCTGAAACTGAAACTTGAAAGTCAACATTTCACACTTTCAGACATTTGACTTCCAATTTTCGGTTATTTTTCATCCTTCAAATTTCCTCGAGAGTTCGGAAACCACGAAAACAAAAAAGTTACGAATCTACGAAACCTGAAAGTGCCACCGCGTTGACCTCGAAACCTTCATTGACTTCCAAAATCTGAACCCTTTCGGGAATCAGACTTTCGGGTTTCAGACATTTTTTTGCCACTTTTCCTATTTTTCCATAGAAGAATCGAAACTCCAAATTCTCGCACCTCGAAACTCAAACGTGAAAGTCTAAAATTTTGGAGTTTCAGAGTTTCAGATTTTGAGCTTTTGCTCACTTTTTCTATTTTGTCCCATTGAGATCGCTGAAACTCTGAAACCCAAAATTTTAAAATTTCAGACTTTCAGAATTTCAGACTTTGGGATTTCGGAGTTTGTTGATCCCTTTTCACTCACTGAATTCTCTGAAATGCTGAAATGCTCCACCTATGAAGTACACATTTTTTTGACTTCAGAGCTTCTTCTTTCCCAAAATTCTCTGTAATTTTCTCATCCTGTTTAATTTTATTCGCTCAAATTCAAAAATGCAAGACTCCATGACTAAATCAACTTTGTCATTTCCGCTGTGTGTAATTTTTTGCTTTCCCAATTTTTCCCTGTGTAAAATTAAATAGTACCTACCTTGCCATAATAACATCCACAATCTTCAATCACAAATTGAACCTTCATCCAATCCTAACTAAATCCCATATTCAAGCTCCGAAACTCCAAAACAAGAAGACCAAGCCAATTCCCCAAATTGTGCAAGTCAGTAGTGAGAACAAATAATCCCCAAAACTCCAAATCAACCACAATAAATAGAAAAATAGGGGAGGATGGTGAGGTGGCTCCATAGGATGCCACATCACTTCTCGTAAAATCCACCTCACTTGGTCAATAAAAAATATCAAGACTAATAAATAGGTAAGGTGAGAATATAACAACTTTGTTCGACATGCAAATTAATACTCCATACCTCTAAGGACATCATTAAAATAGTTTTTAATATAGTGCAATTAATTAGTTATTTACTGTTGTAAAACACATAATGAGGCTTAATTTGACCTCTTATATCATAGGTATAATTTGTAGGTGAATTTAAGAGGCACGTGACAAGCTTAGCTTGTCCCACAAGCCTCCAAAAGTGGATCCAAAGTCAAATTTATGGATTTCAAGGATGGGTTGAGTACACAACATCAAACTCAATAAAAACCATCTCAAATCAAAAGATCACAAGGACTATCTACCCCAGTTAAATTCCCATTTTCACATCTCAATTCAACTTAATCGATTAATTAACTAAACAAGGGCATAATAATAAGCAATAATAAAGTGAGGACACATCAAAATAAATAAATCACATACTAAACAAAATAAAATAATAAAAACAGGAAAAGCAACACATAAACCCATGGTCACATTTGAGGTCACCCCGATGGGGACCTTGAATAAACTCAAAGTTTCCAAGGTGACCTTGTTTCCAATATCTGATATTCCATCATTATTAGTCTCCTAGCCTCTTTTTTTTTATTGTGATATAATTTCCTTCAACAGTCAAAGAATACCCCTTCAACCTCAAGTCCATATCAAATAAATCAAGAAACAAACTCTACATAAAAATCATCCAATAACATCATACATGCAGCTATATCATCATCATCAAAATTAGGAATTTCTATCAAGTATTTGCAATTTCTTAACATTTCAATTCTACTGTAATCAATAATTTACAATCATCAATAATATAATTCAAATTCTATAATAAGCATGAAATTATCTATATCGAATGTAACTCCTAAGTAATGGATACACTCAATAACATATCTTGATCCCTAATATCATTATATTGTTAGCGAGTTCACAACATCCAGGAGATCACATGATTAGTCTAATAATCTAAATATAATCAATACGTAAAGAATCCAAATGTTAGTATATAAAAAAATAACAATTCTAGATCATCATCATATCCTTAAATGTTCATCAAAGTCCACAATACATCCATACTGAGTCCAAAGTAAAAGTTAGAAGAAAATAACAATCATGATGTGCCTCGTATCTAACAACATGATAACTAAAATATAATAATAATTTCCATGTCTCTAATCAATAGTAATCAAAATCATAGTAAAATAAGTGTCAAAGAGGAGTGGGAATTAAGTCCCCCTCCCCTTAGACTTGACTTCCTCCTAGAAGTCACGGAAAGAGGTAGGGAAACAAGGCATACAAACCTTCGTAATACTCTCTATGAGGTTAACCAAGTTACAACAAAATACATTTAAACAATAAATTGTCGATGGAATACCAATGATTGAAAACTAAGGTCCAATAATAATAGGAAAATTCATGTACACAACGTGTCTATGTAGCCACACATGGATATAAAACATGGTAAATAAGGATGATAAGACTTCCACTTAGGTTAAATTACACTTCCAAGTTCCTTAATCTAGATAAGGTTAATAAATACCAATCAAGAATTTTAATTTTGCAAGAGAGACCACACCTTCTTAGAGAGTTAAAAAATTCAGGGCCACACAAAGCGATGCTTACTAAACAAGGGAAACTTAGAAGAACTCAGTTATATTTTCATGGTAACACTAAGCATACTCCTGGCTTCAAGGTTTCCATAACTTGAAATTGGTACCCAAATATCGTAACACACAACCAAAAATATTGATTTAGAAACCCCATCAATTAGACAATATTTATATTATTTATGATAGATAATATTTTCTCATACTATTATATAAACACAAGAGATACCATTCACTCTATATAAAAAACAAAAAAATTAATTTTAAGTGCATGATAACTCAAAAGAATCTTAAAATGATCATAACTTAATATCATAACACATAGGAATACTCAAGCGAGCTATAAAAAAAGCAACAAGTGGGGTCTAACTAATAATTTACTAGAGCATCACACCAAACATTCTTCTTGAAACTTATGAAAAAATCTTGTACCTTCTTTTCCTACAGGATAAGGGGGACAACATCATGGTTCTAGAAAGGAAGGAGGAATTCAAAATTCCTCCATATCCTTAACATATGTTGCCTAATCTTTCCACTAAGCCTAGGTCATTAACGACCTATTCCAACACAAGAAGGGTGCCTCTCTTAAAACTGGATATATATACTCACTCCTAAAGACCACAAACATACACCTGTTGATTATAAGAGGAAAAAGGGGTACGAAGGTTTGAAAGGATCCATCAAGGAGGATTACACACATTTATGTTCAAGAGAGTAAACATGGCTAAAACACATCACTATAAAAAAGGTACTCCATTTTTCAAGTCTGTGAGATATATGTAAAGGTTTAAGTATTTGTAATATTTGGGAAGAAAGAAATAAGGCCCATGAAAATGAACATGACAATTATTCCATTCTAACAAGGCGCGTGTACAATCCTTATGCATATTTCTAAAAATTTCATACTAACCAATGAGAGGTCCAAAATTACCTAGCATATACTTTTGTTATAAACATTATACATATGTTTATTATTTGATATGACAAGAGGGGTATAATCATTTTATTATCATGGATTCAACTTTGGAGTTCATTACGAGATTCACACTAATTTTTATACTTGTCTAGCATTGAAACAACTTATTCTTTTATGATTTATAATTGCAGTATTATATCGATACTAATTTCCGTAAAAGGTCATGAAACTTTACAATGATAACTTAATATATGCTATATTAAGGATAGATATATATTGGATACATTTTTATAATATTTCAATATTATTTGTATCACTACAAAATATTACGGCGTAAAAGAAGTTAAATACTCATATAATAGCTCAAGGGAATATTTCAATTAGATCAACCATTCAAATCATGTTCTTTACAAGTTTTAGGAGATGCGATAACAATTTTATACAATCGAGGTTATTTATTTATACATTCTACTCGTGTTCAATCCCATAAAATTATCTGTTCCATATTCTAAATTATAAAACACAAGTTATAGTTACATTTTATAAACATATTTCTTATGAATCTTCTAATTAATGCCTTCCTTATATTATGATATACCGTATTTATGTCATTAATGGTTATCATTAATGTTGGCAAGATATCTCATCATTCTATAAGGGTGGAAAAATATAAATTTTACTTCTAGGGAAAGTATAAAATGTTTCTTACTATTTTTCACATAGTTTTATTTCTTTTATTAAACTATCAGGTTAGATTAAGGAACCATCTCCTTAATGTACCAATTTACTAATTAAGTATCCAAATTCTAACCTCACAAATAGAATACTAACATTCTCATGTTTATCACATTACTAGTTGAATTTTAATGAGTAGCAAGATCCTACCTTATGACATTATTAATTTTATAGAAATAAGAGGTCATTAACCAAAACGGAACACACCAATTTTACAAGAGTTTTTCCTCAATATTTACATGGATCACCGATGCATTCCAAGTGAGCCTCCAAAAGTATCAATAATATATATGATGGAGGCACACATTAAGAAGTTATAAATTTACTTTTACTAGTTTGAGGAGTTTAAATAAATATGAGAGAAGAAACAATGTTTGTGGTCTAAACCACAAATAAGTGCACTATATAAGAGAGAGAGTTTCCAAACAAAACTTATACCTCCACAAGATACCATCAACCAAGAAATCAATATGACTAGGGTAAAATTACACCATAGACACCATACTTCTTCACCAAGAGGTCATTAAAATATTAAGGGGGAATTAAAAATATTTACTCAAAACATTGCCTCTAAGGCCAAAATTTATAGCCTTGGATGAAGGAGGATGACATAACATAGAAAAGGTCAAAAATTAAGACCTATAAAACCAAAATCTCTACCCAAATGCATCCATATATGTCTAAACATAAAATCAATACTAATAGGTTATAGTATGATATACCTTAAAAAACTTAAGATATTAAGACAAGATGGTTCTATCTATGGGTCAAAAAAACTAAAATAAGCACCCTCTTGTAGGAACTAAAGTATTTTCATATTCACCCCAAGGTATTTATAGTTCAAAACATGGGTATTTTATAAAATAGAACAAAGAAATTAGGTTAATACTCAGTATGCCCATCGGTGGATCATCATATCACAAGTGTAGTGCCCACTTCACTTTGACACCTTTGATATTGATCTTGATCTTTCGTTGATTACATTATGGACATTATTATGGTTTTAACTTAGTATGATGTTAGATTTTGGACATCGACATTAAAATTTTCCTCCGTAATTTCTATTTTATTAATGTATGTATTAGGAATAGGATGTTGTTAAGTATAATTAATAGTGGCGTCGATAGAAGATAACGGTGTATCGATAATCTAGAGTACTGCAGTATAGTCAGAAAGTACAATAGGAATGTTGTAAAAAGTAAATATTTGTTGTAAATGGTCCAGTAATGTTAAAATGTCAAAGTTGGGATAAGTAGAGAAGTAGTGTCTACATGATTAGGAATTAGAAATATTATATTTGTAATAAGGACAAAGAGTGATGTCATAAATATTTTATGTATTTTATTTGTGGAAAAGTCTAAAAGGTGGAATCCATGTGAGATGATAAGGTTTATCTTATCTTAGAAGATAATCCTACATGTAAAGGCAAGATTTTAGGCATGGAATATGATTGGCGAGAAGAGATTTCTATCCTATCTTAGAGATAAGGTGCATAAGCCTGAATTCCTATAAATAAAGAGGCCACCCCCTCATTTGGCATAGAGAAAGTAGTGAGAAATATTGTATGAGTAAGTGTGTAAAGGAAGCCATCATTTTGAAGGTGTGTTAAAGAAGCCATTAAGAGGTGTAATTGTCAATTTTCTCTCATAGTTATTGTTTGAAGGCAAGTGAAGTTAATAACACTTGAAGAACCTCATGGGTGAGATTGTAACAATTTCATGTTGATATTATAATTTACACTGATATTTTAGATTTATCATTATTCCTTCTTATCATAGTCTATGGTATTCTTGTGTTATGTTTGTTGTTGTGTTTCCAGATTACATCCACCAAACTAAGAGTTGTGCATTAGTTAATAATCATAGCATGAGGAGTTCCCGGTGAAGAATTATCATAGTCGTTGGATTGGTGTTGACATTTTGGTTCCGTTGGGACCATTCCTCGTTGGTGGATTTTCTGGAGAAATATTCCCACTTAGTCATAAAACATTTGGAGGGTAAAGTTGTTGTTCTTGTGCATAGTAGTTACCATGGTAAAGTCACTTTTTGCCATGAATAGTATTTACCGAGTAAAGTCACTTTTTACCATGAATAGTATTTACCGTAAGTAACTTCACTTTTTACTGTGAATAGTGTTTACCACAGTAAAGTCAGTTTTTACCGCAGTAACTTCACTTTTTACTGTGAATAGTGTTTACCACAGTAAAGTCAATTTTTACTGCAGTAAGTCAAGTTTTACCATAGTTTACCATGGTCATTTCTATTTTCTATTATAGTGATTCCAATTATTTGTGCACATAAGTCTTGTTGATTGTACTTGTGGGTTGGTATTTCATTGTGGTTACTTTTGGAAATGGGGAAGATTCTTGTTTTTTCAGCCCAATCTAATGAAGATGCTTCCTCTTTCATTCAAGAGTTTAAACAATCTTGTATTTGTAATGGCCTTATAAGAAGGGAACAATGGACTGAATTTTTTCCTACCTTTTTGGATGGTTCAGCCCTTAGGTGGTTTGAAACACTAGGTGATAATGTGAAAAACTCATGGGATTTATTAACTGAAAGTTTTCTTGAAGAATTTGGTGAACAACAGAAATATGCAGATCTCATGATCGATATCACAAAGCTAGCCCAAGGAGAGAAGGAGAAGATAAGGGATTATCATTCTCATGTTCTAGAGCTAAGGAGGAAGCTCGATGCCTAGATCCGGAAGGAAGGATTAGCGGATGGGTTAATGAATGGCGTGGATAATCTCCTCTGTAAGCACTTCATTCTTGGGATGAAGCCAGAGATCAGACAATGAGTGAAGTATGACCACCCAGCTACCATTGAACAAGCAAAGGAGATTTCAAGAAGGCAAGAAGAAAGCATGGAAGAGGAGCCCAAAGAAATTGCTAAAGTTGCTTGATGCGGGATTTATATTTCTTTGTGGAGAATTGAGAATGGGTTTCTCCATTGTGATCTCAATAAAAAGAATGGGAAGCTACACATTTGTATTGATTATAGGAAGCTCAATAAGGCAACAAAGAAGAATCATTACCCTCTTCCATTCTCGAGATCAGATTTTGGACGAAGTATTTGGCGAGAGTCTTAGTAGTTTCTTTGATGGATATAAGCGGATACAATCAAGTTTGTATAGAAGAGAAATATCGGTTGAAGACCACATTCACCACTCCTTGGGAACGTTTTCTTATAGATTTATTCCTTTTGGGTTGTGTAATGCTCTAGCAACGTTAAAGCACTTGATGAATAGGGTGTTTGAACCCTACATTTGGGAACTTCATTAGAGTATTTTGGATGATTTTTACATCTATGGGAGCAAGATGGACCCCTTTGCACCGAGATGGAGATAGCATTTCAAAGGTTAGATGAAGCACAAGCCTCAATAAACCCTACAAAGTGTGTCTTTGGATGCTTTATAAAGGTGTTTTGTTAGGGCATGTTGTATCCGAGAGATGGTATTGGTCTGATCTAATAAATTTAAAAAAATCAAAGAGTTACCATTTCTATGAATAGAAGTAAGTTGAGATCATTTTTAGGCCATGTGGGTTACTATAGAAGGTTCATCAAGAATTTCTCAAAGATTGCACAGCCACTAACCCAGTTCTTGAAGAAGGATGTTACTTATGAACCAAGAAATAAAGCG
Source organism: Taxus wallichiana var. yunnanensis (assembly GCA_018340775.1). Lineage (NCBI taxonomy): Eukaryota > Viridiplantae > Streptophyta > Pinopsida > Cupressales > Taxaceae > Taxus > Taxus wallichiana. The sequence continues at coordinate 777,643,526 of CM031240.1, forward strand.
CATGAAGCTTTTGAAAAGCGAAGGAAGCCCTGGTGTCTTCACCTGTTTTAAAGAATCCAGATTGGAGCAAGCCATTCATTGTGTATATTGATGCCTCAGATGCAGCACTAGGAAGTACTCTGAGCCAAAAGGATGAAAATGGGAATTATCATCCAATTTACTTTGGGAGCAGACAAATGAGCAAAGTCTTGAGGTAAATTATACTATAAGCTTTGAAAAAGAGGCTCTAGCTATCATTTTTTCTATAAAGAAGTTTAGAAATTACTTGCTAGGGTAGAAATTTATAGTTGTAACAGATCATCAGGCTCTAAAATATATTGTCAATAAGCCTAACCCATCAAGGAGGATAACAAGATGGATAATTTTGCTACTGAGAATTTGAATTTGATATTATAGACAGGCCGGGAAAGAAGCATGTCAATGCGAAGATAGCCTATGATAGTTTAGGTTCGCCTTGTGATGATGATTTCCCGGATGTAGCATTGTTATCTCTTGACACAATCCCTAGTGAATACATAGATATTTGGAATTATCTAAATGAATTCAAGTTTCTGATGGTGCCAATGCTGAAGAATAAGAGGAAGATTACTCAAGCCATTCATCCATATTCTATTAATGGAGTATTACTTTGAATAGGACCTAATCGGATAGTATAAGAGGGTAGTTAGGCGTGATCAATGTAAGGAGCTGATAGAAGAATTCCCTGATGGTACATGTGGAGGACACTTCTCAGACAACACATGATAGCAAGAAGGATCTTAGATGCGAGGTTATCAACGGCCCACTCTTTTTAGAGATTGTTATAATTATTGTAAGACATGTGATATTTTTCAAACACATGGTAAGCGTAAGACTTCATCAGCTCTATTATGCCCTATTCTTCCACTTGGTCCCTTTGAAAAGTAGGGAATAGAAATTGTAGGTTCACTTCAACTACCCCATGCCAAAATAAGTATATTGTAGTTGCACTGCAGATTATTTAACCAAGTGGGTTAAAGCTAGGCCATTGAAAACAACTTCCATGGATGAAGTGGCAAGGTTCATATATGACGCATTATCACTAGATTTGGTTGCCCATTATAAATTGTAACAGATCAAGGAAGCCGATTCATTAATGAGGTGGTAGAAACCCTAGTCAACAAGTTTCTATTAAGCATAATAAGGCAACAACATACAAGCCAAGCATGAATGGACAAGGTGGAGCAACAAATTTTGTGTTGTGTCAAATTCTAAAGCAGATGTAGTCTTGCGGTACATAAGTGGGATAAAAGAATTCATGCAGCATTGTGGGCATATAGGGAAACATCAAAGTCAGCAACAAGATACTCCCATTTCGGTTGGCTTATGGCATTGATCCGAGTTCTTCCTATAGAGTTTGATATTCCCCCTTGTGAGAGTTATGAAAAATGAAAGGATGGATGAGAGTGATTGATAAAAGAAAGGTTGGTACATCTTCATTTCTAGAGGAAATGAGGGAAATAGCGAAGGATACAAGCTATAAGAATAAAATGCAGCAGAAAAATACTTTGATCAAAAGATCTATTGGCCTCCATTTCATTTGAATGACTTGGTTCTAGTATATGATTCGAGATACAAAAAAGAAAGGCAGAAAATTTCTTCCAAAGTGGATGGGGCCCTACAAAATAGCGATTGTGCATGAAAATGGTACATATCATTTGGAGGAATTGGATGGTACTCCAATTACAAAATGGGTCAACCATGACAAGTTAAATATTTTCCAAGCACCAACTTGAGAATGTCCATAAGAGTCTACTCCGAGGACGGAGTAGAGATTAGGAAGGGGAAAATGTTGACATTAAAAATTTCCTCAGTAATTTCTATTTTATTAATGTATGTATTAGGAATAGGTTTTTGTTGAGTATAATTAGTAGTGGTGTCCAATAGAAGATAACATCACCGTCGATACGATGCCGTCAATAATGTAAGTACGATAACGAGTCAAAGTACAATAGGAATGTTGTAAAAGTAAATATTTGTTGTAAGTGGTCCAGTAATGTTAAAATGTCAAAGTTGGGATAAGTAGAGAAGTAGGGTCTACATGATTAGGAATTATAAATATTATATTTGTAATAAGGACAAAGAGTGATGTCATAAATATTTTATGTATTTTATTTGTGGAAAAGTCTAAAAGGTGGAACCCATGTGAGATGATAAGGTTTATCTTATCTTAGAAGATAAGCCTACATGTAAAGGCAAGAGTTTAGGCATAGAATATTATTGGTCGGAAGAGATTTCCTATCCTATCTTAGAGATAAGGTGGATAAGCCTGAATTCCTATAAATAAAGAGGCCACCCCCTCATTTGGCATAGAGAGAAGTGAGAAATATTGTATGAGTAAGTGTGTAAAGGAAGCCATCATTTTGAAGGTGTGTTAAAGAAGCCATTAAGAGGTGTAATTGTGAAGTTTCTCCCATTGTTATTGTTTGAAGGCAAGTGAAGTTAATAACACTTGAAGAACCTCATGGGTGAAATTGTAACAATTTCATGCTGATATTATAATTTACAACGATATTTTAGATTTATCGTTATTCCTTCTTATCATAGTCTATGGTATTCTTGTGTTATGTTTTTTTGTGTTTCCAATTACATCTACCAAACTAAGAGTGTGCATTAGTTAATAATCATAGCACGAGGAGTTCCCGGTGAATAATTATCATAGTGTCGGATTGGTGTTGAGGAGACCATGGATTATTGTTGATCTTGATTTAGTTATGATGCATGATGATTATTAGAGACTTCATATGTGGATGATGCTAAACTATTTGACATGGATAATTTATGAATGTTGTTCAAACATAGGATTTTTGATATTGTGAGTAGACCTAGAAAATGGACATTACATGGTGATGATATAGTTGTTGATATAAATTATAAGTTATATTGTTGATTTCCTTGATGTTGTTGTGATTCATATGTATAGATGATTTTATGATTATATTTATATCATGTTGGATGTTCTGATATGGCCATGAGGCCGAAGGAGGTATTTGTGTTTTGCAGGTTAAACTATCACAACAAACATTAGGGGATTGGAGACCAACCACATTGGAATTTTAGACGATTTCAACAAGGTCACCATGGCAACTAGTTTTGTTTGTGTGTTTGTTTGTTAGTGTTAGGGATTCCTATGGGGGGAATTACGTTTGAATGTGACCAAGGGGGTTTATGTATTTTATGAATGTGGTTTATTTTATTAATGTTTGCATGTGTTTATTTTGTGGTACTTTTGCCCTTTTTCATTAGTTATTAAATATTGTGTTATTGTTATGAATAATCATGTTGTTAAAGTAAACAAATCAATATGTCATAAGAAAGTAATTAGTGAAGTGGTTGGATTTTGTATTAAATGTTGTAATTATGTGTAAGTGACCTTATAAGTGATGTGTAAGTTTACTTATTAGAGTGAAACACTCCACCTTCTTGAAACTTAAAATTTTTCCTTGGAGGATGATTTTCAGGCTTGTGCTGACAAGTTAAACTTGTCCCATATCTCTTAATTCTGTTTACCAACCATACCTATGGTTGGAGGGTTGAATTTAGAGCTTCTTTATGAAATTTAATATGACTAATTGTAACTTTTAATTACACTCTTCTTACATTTTACTAAATTCAGTCCTTATGGGGTTTGGGATTTTGGAGTGTGTAAGTTTATTGTCATATTATTCACGCACCTCTTTATTATACTTTAGAGAATGAAATTGAATTTTTCTTGGAGTTGATGATGTGTGATGTGGCATAATCCATGGATCCACCTCATCCTCTTCTCTTCCCTCTTCTATCAAATTAAAAATCCTTGATTTGTTCTGGGTTGTTGAACATTTTGCATACTTTTTTTTGGGAGAATTTTTTTGTGCTGGAGCCCTTCCTTTTGGAAGGAGATTGGAGACCCTTGCATGCTTGTTGGTTGTTAATTTTGCACTGTATTTTGGCATTGGAAAGCTTGCTATTTTGGAACTTAGAAAACTCCTTCATGGAGAGGTAAGAGCTTGGATCTTGAAATACTCTTTTTCTTTATGAATGTACATGTTATTGTGTGAATGTTTTAGCATGTGTGTGGGTTGTTTGGGTAGACTGCCTGGGAATGGTGTAGGAGAAGACTATGGCGAATCCATGTGGGGGGCATAAGGAGATCTTGGTGGCATCAAAATTCTTATGGAGGGAGTTGGGATTGGGTTTCTACCTTGGAAAAGAAATGGCGTTGCATTTCTTACTTTGTGGGGGGCATAAGGAAATTTGTGGGGGGCATAAGGAGGGATTGTAGGGGGCATAAGGATATATAGGAGATGTTTTATATTGGTGGTTTGTTATAGGTTGATACCTGATTCCCATTGGGAGGAAAAATCAGCTTCCCCCATAGTTCCTTGTTCCTTTGGCTTGCTTGATGGATCCTTAGTATTGTTTGTATGTTTTATTGTAGTTGTAAACTACATTCTATTTTGAACTATTTTTAAAATGTGAAAATGTTGCATGTGTGTTTGTGGAAGCCTTTGTTTCCATGGGTTGAATCACATCCTCTATTGCATTATGGTTGGGGCTCAGGGGGCCAATGAAGAAGGATGTCTTCTCCTCTTCATTGGATGTCTTGGTTGGGTGGAGAGTGTTTCCTTTCCCCTGCCTTTGTTGTGATCCAAAAGGAGAAATTGGACAAATGTTCTAGAGCGAGGAGAGAAAGATAGTTTGAGAGTTCCTTGTGAAATGAAATCTCATTATAACCCTTCCCACTTTGAAGTGGATGATCTGGATTTTATTTTTAATGGAAGGATACTTTGTATTGAGTTATGAAAGTTGTAAATTTGAAATGTGAAAGATATATATACTCTGTTTTATTCATTTGAAAGAAAGAAATTAAAATTTGTTATTTGAATTCAAGAAATTGAAGAATGTAAAGTTGTATATTTCAAATCAATAAAGATTGCACTACCTTTATCAATTTACATTGTTGTATTGAAATTGATCATCAAATTGTGATTTGAAATCTCTGTTTGGAAAATTGAAATGAGGAATACGTATGAAGGAAATATATGTAACTCTGTTCTTTTGAAATATGTTAACATTGGAAATCAGACTTTGTATTTTGGCTCTTAAATGGTTTGATTAAGTCACTTAAATGTATAAGACTGGAATGGAAATGAATCTCCATACTTGGAAGGTGAAAAATTATAAATAAATCCTTTAGAAATTGATCTTTGTTTTGTATTTCATCCTAGCAAATAATTTATCTAAAATGAACAGTTTGAACCTGTAATTCAAGAAATAAAAATAAAACATTAAAATTGAACATGCTATTATGTAAATGAACTCAATTTGGGCTAAAAAACTTAAGGAAATATGTCAAAACTTAGAAAAATCTGGGCTCAAACCGTTTTGCAGTCGTTTTCTATCAAGAAATGGAAATGTTCAAATTGCAAATCATTTAGACAAATTGAACCTTGAATCCTTCCTTAAATCCATTTAGGAACAATCCTCCATATTTATTTGACATGTTGGGAAAGAGGGAGACCAAATTGAACAGATCTAACAAGGTAAAATTTACCAGCTCACTCTATATAAGCCCCACTGGTCGTTTTCTTAAAATAAACCACGTAAAGTTTATCAAAATCTAAAATTAATGATCTCTATATAAGGAGGACATCGAGAGATTTCTAGAAAGTCCTTGTTTTCCCAAAACCAAGCTCTCTATCAAAATTTATGGCCTTATGAATTTTTCTTCACTTGGCGTTAAATTTTGAGAAAAATTTCCTTGGCAGGCCCGTGGCCCAAATTTTCCCTTTGGACTTAGAGAAAAATTTTGGGAAAAATTTCCAACTTTTCCCCTCCACTCCATCATCCCACAACCAATCAAAAGTTGCCACGTGGCCTTGCGAGGCAACGATAGAGGCATGGAATCCATTTTGACCTTAGCGTTTTAGAAATTTTTTGGGAAAATTTTCTAATTTTCCTCCATCTCCCCACCGACCCACAGACAATCAGGTGCTACCACATGGCATCACGAGGCATCGGCGGAGAAGCGGGTGTGCTTGAAAACTTAAGCTTTTAAACCTTTTTGGCATAATTTCCTAAATCTCTCCAAACATGATGACCCACAACAAATAAAATCATGACACGTGGTGGAACCTGGGAGCAGCAGAGGCGCGCGTGGATTTTAACCCCTTGCATTTTTAAACTTGAAAGTCTTAAATTGAATGTGTCCCCACAAGTATGTTTCCTGCTCAATCAGAGCTTGATCGTATCCTCTTTGGGCTCACGGGCACGTGAGGGAAAATCATGATTTTTTCCCAAAAAAAAGGAAAAAGTGCCAAAAATCTTCCCCACTCCACTAACCCACGCAGGGAAAATTTCCCCCTACACATGAGCCCGCCCTTGGAGAAAATTTTCACCCAAGGCCACCAGGCCCATAACTTGAGTTTTATGAGGACTTAGGAGGACTTCTTTATATCAATGGAAAGATGAGGAAATTTCTATCAATGGGAGTAATTTAGGAAAAATTTGAATATTTTAAGTATGAGAAAAATCAAGTTGGAACTTTAAGCTTTGTTAGAGAACGGGTATGGAGAGGAATTTTTCCCTACGAACCATGGGCAAGTAAGGCTTCTAACCCTAAATTTTGACCTTATGACATCTAATAATTATTAATAAAAGGAAAATATACTCTAGTAGATTTTAATCATTCAGAACACAGTTAGGGACAATTTTCCTTATAACATGGTTGTAGACACTCTTAACAAAA
>CM031240.1:777650373-777745373 GCA_018340775.1 Taxus wallichiana var. yunnanensis
CCATTACAATCTTACTTTGAAATATTTTTGAATCACACAAGATCTTAGCTTTGTGATAGTTTGGTGGCACTTACAATTTCATTTATCAGAAGAGCTTGTTTGTGCAAAATCACAGCACCCCTGGATGTTGATCAGATTTCTAGGTTGATCGTACTAGCATCCAGTGTGATTGCACAACATTGAATCCTTTCTCCAAGTGTGGGACTTGCAAAATGAGAAAGGAATCTCCAGAGAAGGCTGGTTCCTATTCCTCTGTTCAGATGCACATGAAAAATGCAGAGGTTTTACTCAAAATCTAATCTAACTTGCCAAGGAGATAGGGTAAGAAGATGTATAAAAATAAACCTAAGCTAACAGAGGTGATGCACCGAGGAATGAAGAACACATGTCTTGCCAATAAACACAGACCATTAAAATGCAATGCAAGATCATGCCTGAGATAACAAAATTTGCAGTGAAAGATCGGGAGGATGAAAATGAATACAGAGAGGGTTGAGAATCATCCACAGACTTGCATTACTTGCTCCAAAGATTGATACAATACACTGAAAAATGCTAAGAGGCAAAGTTGCATTACAGTTTTAAATGGGAGGTTCAAACTCCACAAATTCACCTGCCGAAGAGAAGGAGGGAGGGGCAAAACAAGAATGTCTGACCTTTAGAAAGAAGCCCCTCCTTACAATTTATAGGAAGAATGAGAGAGAAAAGAGAGAGGAAATCTAAATCTACCCCAACCAACTCCAGGTTGCATTTATTTCATCTCATTATGGTGGTAGGTGAGAACCTAACAAACCCAAAAAGTGGTGAACTGTATTTTGAATTTTTAAGAATTTTTTCCACCCAATTAAATATATCCATTCGTAGTTGGACAGAGGACCTAGTAAGCTTTCGAAAATTCCAACCTTGCATGAATCCGAGCTCCCTGTGAAAAGTTATGGCCATCTGAATATTTGGGTCAGGGTCTGCTTTCTGTCAACGCTCAGAATGTTGCGCCTCCTGAAGGTGCATGCCATAGGCACATCCATATTTGTGTCAACACTCTCTTACCTACGCTAAAGGTGTATCCTTGTTTGTGTCGACAACCTTTTAACTGCGCCTTGGCGCATCCATGTTTGTGTCGACATCCTTTGTTGTGCGCCATTTACCTGCGCCTTGGGCGCAACTTTTGCCATGTCGAAACTCTGTGTCATGCACCCCTTACGTGCACCTTGGCATGAATTTTGGCATGTCAAAATATTCTTACTGCACCTTGGCACATCCTTGTTTGTGTCGACAACCTTTTACCTGCGCCTTGGCGCATCCATGTTTGTGTCGACATCCTTTGTTGTGCGCCATTTACCTGCGCCTTGGGCGTGAATTTTGCCATGTCGACACTCTGTGTCATGCGCCCCTTACGTGTGCCTTGGCGTGAATTTTGGCATGTCAACATCTTCTTACCTGCACCTTGGTGCATCCATTTACATGTCGACATCCATTTTCATGCGCCCCTAACCTGTGCCTTTTACCTGTGCCAAACACTAAGTAATTTTTTCAACTTTCTTCCCCTTCTGACACGTGGCACGTTCTGATTAGTCGCGGGCCTCCTTGTTTCTATTTGTGTCTTTTTCATCTTTTTGTGTTCCTCACGAGTACTTTTTCCCCAACTGTCCCCCCTGCGAAAATCTCTTGCTTCAGCCGATTCGGGCTTCCTTGTTCCTGTTTGCGGCTTTTTCGGCTTTTCACGTCCCACGCGTCCCTCGCGTACTTTTGTCCCAACTGTCCCACAGACCACCTAGGACAAATAGCTCTGAACTTCCCGAAATGGGTCTGTTTTTTGAGAAAATTGGCCGATTCGCGTCCCACGCATACTTTTATCCCGGTTGTCCCAAACCGCGTGAAACAAAAGACTTAGACGATTTTTCTTGCTTTCGGCTGATTCGGCTTTTCGTGTCCCTCGCGTCCCTACGTCCCAACTATCCCAACTTTGCGGACCACCTGGGAAAAATATGTCCGACTTAGCTGATTTTCTTTCTTTTTTGGCCCCAAGCTTGGTACAACGAACCTCAGTACGACCCGAACCCTTCAGACCCGAAATGCTTTAAAACAGTCCTGCAACCTTATTTTTTGCATTTTTTCCATTTTTCTAACTTGTTGGGATTTCTTCTTGGATGGGGGAGTTAGAAAAAGGCCGAGGGGACCCCAAAAAACATGATTTTGGGCCTCGAATCAATCTTACTTGCTCGGGACTGAATAATTTGATGCATGTTATCAAAATTACCCTGAGGGTGAATTTTGGATAACAATTTTGGTGACTCAGTGGGGTCATCTACCTGCTGGATGAAGTTACCAGTTTCTGAAGCATCCATTGGGCATGGAGTCATGAGTTGTAGCCTGCAAACTGATCTGAACTTTGAAAACCTCCTCTCTGAGCCACTTGGAAACCCATTAAAATGGACTGTGCAAGAGCAAAACCAGCACCACAAAACTATGTACAAAACTGAAAATCATACATGCTCCAAATGGAACATGTAGAGTGTGCACAAGCACTTATTTTACTAAAATCAAACCTACCTACTATACTCTAACTGGAAGCAAAAGTGGGCTAAACAAACCCTACAACTGGTTGTGTAAAATAGCTTCCTTTCTTCAAAATTGGCAACCATGCAACTAATTTGGCATTGAACATGGCTGATTGGATGAATGGAAAATCAACAAGAAGCTAGTCTTCCACCCAAATCATCAAGGTATCAGGTGAAGGAAAATTCAATACCTCTTTTAGTTGTTCTGCATTTGGATTGAAGAGGTATGACAGCTAATCCTTGGTACTTTGTAACTCACCCTCATGCTTAGAAGCAAGCATGACTGGTTGTGACTTCTCCTTTGACTCCAATGAAGTCAAATACCTTATTGGGCAAGGTATGATCCATTTGATATGCCCATAGCTCTGATTTTCAACTCCAAAAATGGAGTTCTCTTGTAGACCCTCTTGAATGGATGATGCAGAAGCAAAGGTAGAACCTTTTTCCCTTTCTCTTCCTCCAATGAAGGACATGAAAGATTAAAATCTTCCAATCTTGGTTCCAAAGAGCTGCTATAAGATGCAGGATGCTGCAATGAATGCTCTCCTTCATGACAGAAAGCTCAAGTATTTGGGACATGGAAGATGAAAGAGAGAATGGTGGAAACTCAACCGGTTCTTCTTCATCAAAACAGTCCTCCAAATCTAACAGATAAACTACCTCATTGTTGTCCTGCTGCAAATGCTCAACTTCCTCCATGGTCTCCTCTTGATCTGTAACTTGATCATCATGGTTTCTTTCATCCTCCAACATTGAGTTTGAGAGATCAAACTCTTCTTCAGCACTAGAACACGAGAGGGATGAAGTAGAAAGAAGAACTGAAGGTTCTCCTGTAGCCTACTTTGTGCTCAAAGCCCTTGGATCTGTAATTTTCTCCTCCACAACTAGAATGTGCTCCTCTTCTTTTGGATTTGGAGTAGCTTCTCCCTCTTCTACTACTTGAAGACAATCCTACTCTTGATAGAACTCCTCCTCTAGCATGAATTTTGTCAAGTCAAACTCTTCAATCTACTGCTCTAGAGGACGAGTTGGGACTGTAAGATCTTCTTCTGAGCTTTCTTCCTCCATGGCTGATTGTGCAACTTGAATTGAATCGGCATTCCCTTCAAATAGAGTGCCAACATGTACACTACTTTCTGAGCAAACTGACTGCTGATCTGCTTCTTTTTTTTGCTCTTCTTCTACTGCCACAAAATCAGTCTTAACCACCACCTGTTCTCCAAATCCAACCTTTTCTAAAGGCTTAACCATCAAGGGGATCTTTTTCATCCCAAATTTAAGAGCCCAACTCTTCAGACTTTGAATTTCTTTATCTTTGTTTGGCTCTTATTTCTGCTGCTGTTTTCCTTGATTGGCATTCTAATTTTTATCCTCCCAACATGGATTTGGGAATGCAAGAGGAGAAGTGGATTGTAACTCAAATGGCTTGGAAATTTTTGTGGTGGTGGAGGAGGTAGAAACTCTTGTTTCTTTGGAGGAGGGGGTATTTCTATTAGCTTTTGTGGAGGGGATGACTGTTTGGAAGGAAAGGGGAAAGAAGAATTGAGGTGTGGTGGGAGACTAGGGAATGGAGAAATGGAATTAACTCCTGGGGAAGCATTGACTGGATTTAGAATTTGAAATTCCAAATGAGATGATGTTGCTTGAGTAATGAGAAGAGAAAAACCAGATGATGGTGTAGAACTTACCCATTGACAAGGTTGTTCAACACCAAGTTCATAGGCCTCTATTTCTGCTGTCCATTGTGCGAGTTGGGGCAGCATCTTCATCATGAAGTCCAGCTTCTCCTGAGGGCTGAAGTGTCTTGGAAAAGGGCCTCCCCATGGACAAGGAGTCCCGCAACCAATTCTGAAGGCCCTCATTTGAGCTGTTGCTCTTGATTGCACCATTTTGCCTCCATCTTTTGGATTTGTTCCAGCAGATTTGCATTTTCCATTTCATTGTCTTCATTGCATGCATACCCTTGCTCTTGATGTGATTCATGACCAAACTGACTTTGCACTTGCTGCTCATATGGGTAGACATGCTGATTTTGAATTTGATCAAAATGCTGATTTGGAGGATTTGTAAAACATGTTGGAGGTGTGATATACTGCTGTTGTTGAAAATGTGAATTCCATGATGGAAATGAAGTCATGATTGCACAACTTCATGTAATGAAAAAGAATGAAAATGATGGAAAGAAGAATGGATGGAAATGGATGGAAAATGGGTGCCGCAACTCGAGAGAATGAGTTATTTACTAGATGGAGTCGCGGATGTGCTTTTGAAAGTGCCTCCAAAAATTTGAATCTTTAACAGAACACACCAACTGTCAAAGATAAAGTGAAAGACCTCTAAGGTCCAATGGGCATGCAAAAATTGTTTGTGCAAAATCAAAGCACACCCTACGGATGTTGATCAGATTTCTAGGTTGATCGTACTAGCATCCAAAGTGTGATTACAACAACATTGAATCCTTTCTCCAAGTGTGGGACTTGCAAAAATGAGAAAGGAATCTCCAGAGAAGGCTGGTTCCTATTCCTCTGTTCAGATGCACACGAAAAATGTAGAGGTTTTACTCAAAATCTAATCTAACTTGCCAAGGAGACAGGGTAAGAAGATGTATAAAAATAAACCTAAGCTAACAGAGGTGATGCACCGAGGAATGAAGAACACATGTCTTGCCAATAAACACAGACCATTAAAATGCAATGCAAGATCATGCACAAATAACAAAATTTGTAGTGAAAGATCGGGAGGATGCAAATGAATAGAGAGGGTTGAGAATCATCCATGAGACTTGCATTACTTGCTCCAAATATTGATACAATACATTCGCAAAATTCCAAGAGGAAAAGTTGCATTATAGTTTTAAATGGGAGGTTCGAACTCCACAAATTCATCTCCGAAGAGAAGGAGGAGGGGAAAAACAAGAATGTCTCGACCTTTAGAAAGAAGCCCCTCCTTACAATTTATAGGAAGAATGAGAGAGAAAAGAGAGAGGAAATCCAAATCTACCCCAACCACCTCCAGGTTGCATTTAATTCATCTCATTATGGTGGTAGGTGAGAACCCTAACAAACCCAAAAAGTGGCGAACTGTATTTTGAATTTTTAAGAATTTTTCCCACCCAATTAAAGATATCCATTCGTAGTTGGACAGAGGACCTAGTAAGCTTTCGAAAAGTCCAACCTTGCATGAATCTGAGCTCCCTATGAAAAGTTATGGCCATCTGAATATCTGGGTCAGGGTCTGCTTTCTGTCAGCGCTCAGAATGTTGCGCCTCCTGAAGGTGCGCCATAGGCACATCCATATTTGTGTCAACACTCTCTTACCTATGCCAAAGGTGTATCCTTGTTTGTGTCGACAACCTTTTACCTGCACCTTGGCACATCCATGTTTGTGTCGACATCCTTTGTTGTGCGCCATTTACTTGTGCCTTGGGCACAAATTTTTCCATGTCGAAACTCTGTGTCATGCGCCCCTTACGTGTGCCTTGGTGTGACTTTTGGCATGTCAACATATTCTTACCTGCGCCTTGGTGCATCCTTGTTTGTGTCGACAACCTTTTACCTGCGCCTTGGCGCATCCATGTTTGTGTCGACATCCTTTGTTGTGCGCCATTTACCTGCGCCTTGGGCGTGACTTTTTCCATGTCGACACTCTGTGTCATGTGCCCCTTACGTGTGCCTTGGCGCATGACTTTTGGCATGTCAACATCTTCTTACCTGTGCCTTGGCACATCCATTTACATGTCGACATCCATTTTCATGCGCCCCTAACCTCGCCTTTTACTGCGCGCCGAACACTAAGCAATTTTTTCAACTTTCTTCCCTTTCGACACGTGGCATGTTGTGATTCGTCCGCAGCCTCCTTTTTTTGTTTGTGGCTTTTTCATATTTTCACGTCCCACATGTCCCTCGCGTACTTTTGTCCCAACTGTCCCGGATGAAAATCTCCTGCTTCGGCCGATTCGGGCTTCCTTGTTCCTGTTTACGGATTTTTCGGCTTTTCGCATCCCACGCGTCCCTCGCGTACTTTTGTCCCAATTTATTTCCTCAGACCACCAGGACAAATATCTCCAAACTTCCCAAAATGGACTATCTTTCAAGCAAACGGCCGATTCGCCCCACGTGTCTTTTTCCGATTGTCCCAAACCACGCGAAACAAAAGACTTAGATGATTTTTCTTGCTTTCGGCCGATTCGGCTTTTGTGTCCCTCGCGTCCCTACGTCCCAACTGTCCCAACTATCCCACGAACCGCCTGGGACAAATATGTCTGACTTAGCCAATTTTATTGCTTTTTCGGCCCCAAGCTTGGTACAATGAACCTCAGTATGACCCGAACCCTTCAGACCCGAAATGCTTTAAAACAGTCCTACAACCTTATTTTTTGCATTTTTTCAATTTTTTCTAACTCGTTGGGATTTCTTCTTGGATGGGGGAGTTAGAAAAAGGCCGAGGGGACCCCAAAAAACATGATTTTGGGCCTCGAATCAATCTTACTTTCTCGGGACTGAATAATTTGATTCATGTTATCAAATTTACCCTGAGGGTGAATTTTGGATAACAGAGCTTTCATTTGATAGTGAAATAAACGAGTTTAAAACCATTGTACTCCTAGCATGATGATTAATATTGTTTGTTATCCTTTTAGGGTATCTTGGGTGTGATAAAATAGAGGTTGATAGTGTTTAATTAAGTTTTTCAATTTGAGCTTTCATTTTGAATCCTTAAAGTTTGTGTGAAAATGTGTTGATCTGGGCCTCCATTGAGGCACCCCTTCTAGTTAAAGGAACATTCTAGCTATTTTGGAGCATTCTGTTGGTCAAGTCTTCCATTTCGTAAAAATATCTCAAAGATCCAGTGAGTCAAAATCCACTCTGCCTCACCTCCCACCAAAATTCATTTTAAAACAACCAATGATACCCGTACTACCCCTGTTTGTCCTGTTTGTGCACAAATGCATAATTTCTATTACCAAAACATGCAAAAAGAAATTAGGTTTTCATTGTCTTTAGTGGCCTGAACCTTGCTTAGAAAATATCTCCACTATCTAGGGTGACAACTCGTGAGAGTTAGATTTTTGTTGTATTGATCATATTTTCTTCAAGGTCTTTCTAATAACTCTGCAAAGAAGAATATCTCCATATTCTCCACAAACAACAAAAAAAAGGTTCCTCTCACCCTAGTTGAAAGGCACAACCATAAAGTAGTGAGGATAGATCAAATCCTCTTAAGGGTGCTACCCATTTCTCCACATTTGAGTAACAAAGAGTAAGTTGCATTCCCTCCCTGGCTACAAAATGACACACACCGTGATCTACTTGCCTCTAAGCTTTCTGTCAAAACTATGATGTTTCTCAGCTTCTAAGGGATAATCAATTTGGGTACCAACAAAACTTAAGTAAATTCGATTGTTGACATCTCAATCTGTTATCTTCGCACCAAGAAACGCTAAAGCATTATCTGATATGATAGTTGTTGGAGAACCAAATCTGCAAACTATACCTTCATAAAAGGATAATATCAAAGTTTCATTAACATCTTTTAAGGCTATTGCTTCAGTCCATCATGTAATATTAACTGTAGCAGTTAAGATCCTCTTGTGTCCTTGTGATGAAGGTGGGTTTATCATGCCAATAAAGCTAAGACCTTATTGTATAAAAGGTTGATCAATTGAAATAGGTTGTAAAGGCAACAAAGCTAAACATTATTTTCCAATAAAGAAATCACATTTTTTACACTTTTTGATCCATTCAAAATAGTCCTTGAATATGATAGGCCAATAGTAACCAGCTTTCATGATTTTTAAGGTTGTGGTACGTGCTGAGAAGTGACCTCCTGCAGGCCCTTCATAGAATTCTGATAGTAATTTCTGAATTTTATCATAGTCAACACATCACAACAAGATTTCATTTATATCTCTTTTGAAAAACACACTATCGACAAAGATATAGAGGACAACTTGTAATCTGAAATATCTTCATTTATTCTTGTCCATACCTTCCAGGATAGGTTCCATGCTGTAAATAGTTTACCAGATCAATCATCCATCTTGATTCCTGTGTTTCTGAGAAAGTTTAGGTTGCTGATTTTCTTGTTGGACCATGACGTTTGATTACTAATACACAATTTCAGCATGTTGTTTTGAATCTTTGGGTTCTGCAGCTGCTTGTTTTTCCATATCAGCAATTAGGTGTTCACACAAACCTTTTCCTTGAACTTTCTTAGCGACCCAGATATCAACATCATATTCCATAACTTTCGTTATCCAACCTAATATTTTCTCATTCAATTCTTTATTTGAGAAGAAAGCTTTCACACTTGGATGAGAAATAAGAACATGGATTTTATTGTTTGAAACCATATACTTAAAATTATTTAGTCCCCTGACTACTGAAAGTACTTGTTTCTCAAGAAATGTGTACCTTGTTTCGTAATCATGCAAGCTTTGTCCAAAGAAAGTAATTGGCTATTCAATATTTTCATCATTAACCTGAGTTAATATAGTTGAGATTGTTTCAGTTCCTGTAAGTGCATACATTGTAAAATCTTTATCAAAATTTGGATTCACAAGAGTAGGAACCTGAGAGATGGCTTTTGATTGCTTCAAAACATTCTCTCCCTTTACTGGTCCCAGAGAAATTTTTCTCTTTTTTTAACATAGTTGTCAACGGTTTAACCAATGCTACAAAATCTGGAACAAATCTTCTAACAAAGTTGATTTTTCCAAGAAAAATCTACAATTCCTTCGTATGATGAGGCAATGATAGCTGTGATATGGCTTTGATTCTGAAAGGATCAATTACTAATCCTTGCTCAGAAACAATATGACCAAGTATTTTACCTTGATGTACTAAAAAGATAGACTTTCTAGGATTCAAAGATATTCAAAATTACCTACATAACTGAAAAGTCTGTCTTAGATATATCAGATGTTCATCAGAATCTTTCGAAAATACATTAACATCATCTAAATAAAAAGGATGCATTTATTTAACAAGTAGCGAAAATCCATGTCCATTGCACATTGCACCTGCATTTGAAAGGCCAAAAGGCATTATTTTGTAAGCATAAGTACCCCACTTGGTGGTAAAAGTTGTTGTGTACCTATCTTCTTCTCGAACTAAAATATGATTTTATCCGCTATAACCGTCTAGAAGAGATAGTCTATCTGAACCAAAAATTGTTCTCAAAATTTGATCCATGTTTGGAAGTGGATAGTGATCTTTCAATGAAGCTTTATTAAGATCTCTGAAATAAACACATAATCTGATTTCTCCATTCTTCTTCCTAACAGGAACAATATTTTCTACCCAACTTGGATGCTTAACTGGAAAGATAATACTTGATTCAATCAACTTAGATAATTCTTTCTTTATTAGAGGATCTATTTTGGGATTTACTGGCCTCTATTTTTGCCTAACGTGTTTAGAATTTGGTTGTAATTCATTAGTATGCTATGCTAAACTAGGATCAAACCCTTTCAAGTCTTGGTATATCTAAGTGAAAACATCTTTAAATTCTTTGTAAAAATCAATAAATGATTGTTTTTCAGCTGAGGAACATACCTTTCCAAGAAACAATTTTTTCCCTTCATCAATTGAAATCCCTTTATAGTTATCAACATGTGTTGACATCTTCGTTTTGTATTTTCTTAAGTGATCATTAGTGCTGAAAATGTCTTCTAATGTGACTAGACCTCGAGGCAACTTATTTGTTTTTAATTGAACAATTTGATCACCATGTAAATGCTGTAATTTTTCCTAGTTTACTACAGAAAACTCAGCTTCTTTATGCAAAAACATGTAGATTCGATCATCACTTTAAAAAATTTCCAATTCAAGTCATTATCAGGTATAGAAGGCCAGACAATTAGCTCAATAAGAGGATGAATTTTGTTTTCTCTATCTATTCTAGCACTTTAAAACTAGCACCAACTACTGCAAATCTATCTGCATGCTTATTTTAGTTCTAGGAATGGAGTGAATATTAATAGCATCAAAATATTCCATTAAGTCTGAAACTCTATGTCCGTAAGACTTCATTAATGGATTCTTACAAACATTAAAATTCTTTACTTGATTGATAACCAACTCAGAATCACCAAATATTTGTAATTTGTCGATACCTCTCTTTTTATCCCAAAGTAAGCCATGAATTAATGCTTCATATTCAGCTACATTACAAGTGCATGAAAATTAGAGACTCAAATATGAGAAATACCTTTCATTTATTGGGGAAGTGAGCATAAAACCTTCTCCCTGTCCTTTCTTGTTCTAAGCTCCATCAAAATGAAGTTTCCAAATCCCTTCTTCTGAATTTTCTATTTTGGACAACAAGGGAAGTGGTGTATTTTCTTGATGCATACAATACAGATGAAAAATATGTTCTTCAACTTCCTTAAAAGGATTAAGGGCATGTTCTTCAACTATCTTTTCATCCATAAAAATGTTAGAAACACCATCTAATGCTGAAACCTGAGCTACAACATCAAAATTAGATTGGTCTAAGGCTACATAATTCACTACCGTATTAGAAGCGTGAGACTCAATATGAAATATGGCCAATGGTTATGAATTGATAGTAACCTTGGTCCCATAATGAGTAGTGAAAAATAAGGACCAATCTGAAGAGAGATAACCTCCTATCTTTGCTTTGAAATCTCTAGATAAGCATAATGCAAAGTAAGGAGGTAAATCTACAACAATGATGTCTTACAGAATAGAAATATCTGGGAAAGCATGAAATGTTACCTCTAAATTCCTTATTACACAACATGTATTATTTGCAGTTCCATCAAGCTATAAGACACTCTTTTCTATAGGCTCATACTGCAAACCCAATTTTTCTGCAATTACTTTTGGCATAACCATGCTACTTGCACCACTATCCACCATACAGTTATGAACAAGATGTTCTCCAATAATCAGTGATAGATAAAATGGTGGTGGTTTCTTGATGTCATTAGCTTTTAAGAATTTATGAACCATCCATTTAACTTCTTTGATGTGATCTTGTTCCAGAAGAAATCTGCAGCTTACCTTATTTAAGAATGTCTACCTTTTGGACTTCCTTTTCTATTGTTTTAGAAGAAATATGTAGCTTACCTAGTTCATGAGAAAGTAAATCTTATTGTCCTGGAATACTTAGAGCATCCCACATTGAGATGTTAACATTATGTTTTTTCATTACATCAACAATGTTAAAAGAAGAAATAGTTTTAGAGATAGATTCAATTGTTTTAGCATAGGCCTTAGCAAAAATTGATTATTCTTCTGCTATCTTTGATATCTGAGGTATAAAAATCTTCTTGGGTCAGGTTGTAGCTTTTTTGTTGTCCTTTATCAACTGAAACACTTGTTTTTAGGAACAACAGGATTGTTAGCTAGATTTGGGGTTGTAGATGTTGTCTTATCAATGGCAGTGGGCAAAACAAGCCTATTTTGTTGTTTTTGACTTTTAACAACTTTTCCTTGAGCCCTAGTGGTGACTGCAATGAAATCATCGTCATTGAAACTGACTAGATTCTATTCAGGTACTTTCTGAACCTAAGTATCTTGCAGCCCACTCTCCATTTGAGGCATGAATAATGTTCAAGAAAAATATTTAGGCAACTTGTAGCTAAATGAGGTTGAGTACAAGGTTGACACCACTCTTCTGTAGCCATATTAACTGGAACTAAAATGTTAAATGAACTAAAAGCCTTTCGGTCAAATTGCCTATAATTTTGATTATGTTGGTAAGGCATCCTATTTTGTTGATTTAGCTGATTTGTTTGATAAGGAGCCTGATAAGGTCTGCTAGGTAATGCAAGCCTATTCTTAATTAAATTCAGCTTCTTCCCCATAGTTTGCAAAGCTTTAAATACGTCATCTGATGGGGTGGAAATAATAGGTTCTATAATTGTGATAGGCTGAGGAATAGGTGCTAATTCTACCAAAAAAGGAATTGAAGGCCTTGGTGCTAATATTCTAGCTTGAATAAGACTATTTTTAGCTCGGATGGCGATATCATAGGCTACTGGGAGCATCTCTCCTCCCATAGACTGAATCATAGTTGAAATATCACTATTTAATGCCCTAAGATAATAAAGAAAAGTGTGATCAGCTTGAGGCTTGACACTTGCTGAAATTATTTCCCAAGTTCTAGAAAAACAGATGTTGAAACTTGACATAAATTCGTTGGGAGCTCTTTTAATGGTAGACAACTGTTCTATAAGAGATAAATGATCTGAATTATCTTGAAATTGTTTTAGAAATTTATCACCTAAGTCATCCCAAGTTCTTATGTATCCAATCTCTAGATTTCTATACCATTGCAAGGCTTGTCCTTTAAGAGATGTAGCTAAAAGTCTCAAAGCTACATCCTCATGAGTAATATTATGAACTGCACATAAGGTTGCAACATCTTTAATGTGCTTTGTAGGTGTCACCTGATTTTCACCAGTGAATGATGGTAAAATTTTCATGGCATAATTAGGGATGTATCAGTAAAATTGACAAGGGAAATTTTACCGATAACCATACTGAAAATTTTATTTCGATCCCTCGTTAGGGATCCCTTGCGTTCGGAATGTTGCAAAATCCCTTTTCGGGAAATCTGGTTTTCGAACTTAGTCTTTTTGGTCTTTTTGGTTGGGCGCATGGAATTACTATGTAACACCAACTTTTGGTGCGCCCCCTTTAAAGCCTTTGGCGGCATATTTTCGTGTGTCAACACAACTTTCGGTGCGCCTTGTATGTTGAGTCTTCTCTGCGTGCGCCAAGGCGCATGCGCCTTCATGTTAGCACAACTTTTGTTGCGCCACTTTTCGGTGCGCAAAGGCGCACATAATCTAATGACAACACAACTTTTGGTGCGCAAAGCGCGCTTAGTTTCATCTTTTGAAAAGCTTTGGTGCGCGAAAGGGCGCATGCTTTCCATGTCGATGAGTAACTTTGGTGCGCCCTTTCCAAAGTTGGTGGCACATTTATGACTAGCTCACTATATATATGTTTTGCGCGCCAAAATGTCATTTTCACGGTCGCATAGCACGTGATTTTATTTTCTCGAGCTTGCCACCGCCTGCCTGTCGTTTTCACGTTGTGGACCCGTTTGCAAGATTCTCACTATTTATCGGTAAGAGGTTCTTCTCTCTTCTCTTGTGTTTTACGTTTTGGTTCTTGGTGTGCTTGTAGTGCTGGTTTTGGTTTGCATTAAAGTATTGAAATATCAAAATGTTGATCTAGCCCTCCCCGTCTTTATCTTTCCATATCCCTCCCCCTCTGTCCAGATCTGCTAATAGGGAACTTGTCTAAAAAGCATGGTTTTATTTCCTCATTTTGAGCCAGTTTTCATTACCCAAATAACCTCTTAAAAAAAAAGAGAGAAATGGAGAAAAAGAACCATGTTTTCCCTTTGGCGCATCGGCGCGTCTTGCAACATCAGAAACAGTTGTGCCCCTTAGGCGCATCTGTCACTCGCATGACATGAATAAAACCCGCGCCGATGGCGCACCCATCACGCCTGTTGCATCATAAACTTTGCGCCCTCAGGCGCGCCTCCTCCATATCTTCAAACACTAACCTTGCGCCCTCTTTGGCGCATCAACCTTCCTTGTTGCATCGCATATCTATGCGCCCCTTGGCGCATCCACATCTCAACATCTGCACTAAACAAGCTTTATTCATGCTTAAAGTAACAAAGCTTTGAAACCCTCAATGCTGCGCATTCCCTTTGGCATCACGAAAGTAGTGTAAACCCTTTGTGCGCATACATGCGCCAAAGCAGGCGCACCAAATGTTCATGCAACATACAAAATCCATGCGCCTCTTGGCGCATCCTGTCTCTATGCAACACGATGTTTTCATGTGCCCTTTTGTAAAATGCACCCTGCAGTATTCATGCGCCATGCGCCTTTGGCGCCAGTTTAACCCTTGCAACACCCTTTCCCGTGCGCCTTACCTATTTAGCC
The DNA here is from genome assembly GCA_018340775.1 of Taxus wallichiana var. yunnanensis. Taxonomy (NCBI): domain Eukaryota; kingdom Viridiplantae; phylum Streptophyta; class Pinopsida; order Cupressales; family Taxaceae; genus Taxus; species Taxus wallichiana. The sequence continues at coordinate 777,664,873 of CM031240.1, forward strand.
ATAGTGTACTGGTTTTCATGCGCCATGCGCCTGAACCTCAAAATAACTAACTCTTTCTTCTGTTAACATTTGATGGAAGATCAAATGGCTAATCTGACCTTTTGGATTGGGTCTCGCTTCTTCTTCATGCGAGATCAAGCAAATAAACTTGAAAGAACATATGTCTACATCAGAAAGAGACCTATCAAATCCAAAGGAAAGGCCAAACTTACAGAAGAAGAGATGAAATATAAATATCAGAGGGTCAGAATGCCCGAGTCCCAGGCCGAGTGTAGCATGGACGTCAGAGATTCAGAATTGGGACATATTGATATGGAGGAATTCTGGGCTAGAACTCAGAAAGTCACAAGGAGTCCATGGATGGACAAATTGATAGGCAGTGCCCTGCACTTCACCGGTGGAATCCCAGTCAGCGCCGTCAACAATGAATTCTTGATGGTGATTGCCCAATGTTACAACAAAGACCAAGTGTGTGTAAAATAAGCAAGAGGCGAGGTAATCATTAACCTCACTGCCCGTCACTTTGAGGGAATACTCGGCATACCTCACCACCGGCACTTTGTGGCCGTCAGTCAAGCAGATTGCATTAAGGCATGGGATGACAATGCGAGATCGGTATCTGACTAATGAATGAGGTTTACTTGAAAAACAAAAAGGTAGTAACCCAGTGGCCCCAAATCATCCACCGCAGCGACTTCTCAGAGGAGCTCAGCGACACCATTACGTTCCTGAGCAGGGTCTTCGGGCTTTCTGACGCCCATTATTTCCATAAATGGATGCTGCGGTACTTAGAGACCATGAACAAGAATATGCACGATCGGCGCTTTTCTTTGGGGAGAAATTATAAGCAGCACAATCTCTGAGCAGCTACAACAATTTAGCACAACGGGGACATTCCATATGAACTCCTACGTGGTCTATGCTGCAGCATCAGAGAGGGACTATCCAGGCCTGACGCGGAGTGGAGTTTGGCCTCAGGTCAAGATATATGAGTACTACCGGAATTGAGGCTGGAGAATAGCATCTCCCAATTCACAAAAATTAACGATGTGTTTTTCTATCACATCATCTACCTATTGAGGCCGAATATGACTTATGGTCGCATGACCAAAAGCATAGTAGCAGCCACTGAGAAATGGGGGGCCTTGTTCACCCAGTTTCCCACATTCACCTATCTAAGGGCTGCTGACTTTTGGGAGAGCCAACCGAGGCTACCAAGGTATCTTTGGGCCTAAGCGATTCTCTTTGGAGTATCAAGGCGGTGATCACATACCACGAGAAATGCTGAAAAGAAAGAAGGGTGGAACTCCTTTCCCCCTCACAGTGGGCGATATACATGCTCTACCCACCACAAGGCGAAGGAAATGTTCGCAGAGCTGGAGTTACTCAATTTGAAACATGATTTCCCAGCCAGGCCTACCTTCGACCCAAGGAGCTGTCTGCCAAGGGTGAAACTTGATCCAATCCACGTCCCTCAGATCGAGGACATTTACATTGACATCATCCATGAGGTGGAGCTCAGAAGAAAGGATCATTCTCGCCTAGCCTTGGCAGAAATCATCCAATATGGGATAGCCATTGTCCCCAAAGGCTACCAAACTACGGAAGATGAAATAGACAAGGTATATACTGACACAGATGGGGACGATTGGCCCTTTCCGGCCATTGATAGAACTAAGGCTCCTCAGACAATTGAGGAGAGGGTCAAGGAGACTTTGCGTAGGATAGAACATTGGTGCCGGATGAACGGCCTAATCTACCTCGGGGTTGATTTCACAACCTCCCCATTGGGTAACGCACCTCCACGATCCAAACAGCAGCCTAAAGGCAAGGGCAAAGGCGTAGAAGGTGAATCGGCACCATTCACTCGGAAGAAGCCCCAGAGAGTCCTCCTTCCGCGGCACACGAGAGCGGAGTAATAACTCTGGCTTCGCCAGAGAAAGAAGAAGAAGAGGAAGTTCCAATTGGCCCATCCACTCAGGATGTCGGCATTGCCACAACAACCGAGGTTCCTTCCGTCCCTTCTTCCTCTCTTCCTTCCCCTCCTCGAGTGACTCAAGCGACCATCCCTTTGGTCGTGTCCTCTTCCCCTTCTTCTATTGTTCCCCTCGCCTCTTCATCTATCTTCTCTTCCCTCGCTGATCTTTCCTCCTCCATTTCTTCCCTCATCTCAGAGCTCCCTTCCCTTCCTATGTCTTCCATTTCTGAGTTTCCCTTCCTTCCAGTGGGCACTTCTTGGCTATTCTCTCAATCCGCCGCCACGTGTCTCCACGTTTTCCCCTCTACTCTGCAAGTTGCCCCCTCCTCTTTTCGGTCCTTCTACCATAGGTCGGCTTGGATCTCTCGGCGGCTAAGTCGTGAAAAGAGGAAAGTTCCCATCGCTCAGATGGACTTTTCGTGATCCCATCTAAGGGGGCAAAGAAGCGGAAGCTTTGTCACATGCTTCTCTCAAAGTCTTGTAGGGGAGAGAGTTATGGAAATCGCATACCCCAATCCCCTCAAAGAGAAAAAGGATCTGTCTCAGACAGATTTTCTGTGACCCAGTCACTGATGGGGACATCTTCCGAAAGTCTTCGGGGAGGCTCTTTCTGAGTTGACGCCCTCTGCAAAAGCTTAAAGAAACCAAGGAAGAGAAAAGGCAACTAAAGGAGAAAAACAAATATCTGCTCAAGCCTTACGAGAAGATGGGTAGTGCGCCTCCCACACTGCCGCGAGACTTTGAGCTTCTCGGCCTAGGAGAAAATTAATGAGTATGCCAAGATCGGGCGAGCGAGGGTATGGCCGTTTCCGCTTGGAGGAGCAAATCCTCAAAGACAGGTGAAAAAGTGATCGCGAGTTCTCGACTTGTACGAACATCGGTAAGGTGAATAAAGAGCTCAAGCGTTAGCGGGGCCCATATCGAGAAGAGCTGGAACATGCTAGGAAGCTGCAACACGAGGCCTTCGACAAATGTTATTTGTTCGATCGAAGATCAGTCAAGTTCGGCGTCTTCGGCCATCGAGGGCCCTCAGCAAAATCATGTCCACCACTGGACTACCGGGTGGATCAGCTAGAATTTATTCTAGAAAAGATTGACAAAGTGAAGGAAGAAGCCACTGGATGCGATGCACCAAATGGAGCAATTGTTCTTAATATGTCGCGGAGGTTACTTACTCCTTCCTTCACTTTAAGGAAAGCTGATGAAACCACCGGATCTTGAGGAGATCGCTTCTCGAGAGCAGGGCGAGAGGTCACATTTGACACGAGTCCATCAATCAACAACCTTGGCTGTAGGGACTTCGTCGGGTTCCTCATTGAGGCGGAAAAGGACTTTCCAAACTCCCGAGAGAAGCTCATAGATGAGCGGGAGACTTGTGAGGCGATAAGTGATAGGCACTGAGGATCCTTCCGGGATCAACTAGGGCCGATAATCAACAAGTTCATGGAATACGCTCTCGAGTTCCATATCTCGTCACGAGGAGCAACAAAAGCGATCCACCCCCTTTCGGCCGCATGAAGATGATGATGACGAATAGTTGCTTCTCTTCTTCTTCTTCTTCTTCTTCTTCTCTTTCTCTTCTTCGTCTTTTTTTGGAAATATCGGAGTATGTTGATACAAATGATGACATCATCCATGTTGCATCATGGGATGATGTCATCCATCAAGTTGTAAAAAGTCAACATGACTTTTAGATATTTTGTAAATATCTTTGTAAATAGTTGTTGGCTCCTTTTTGCCTTCTTTTCTCTTCTTCTTCTATAAATACTCCAATACTTGTAGTATTGTGGGATGGATGAATATCTTTGGATGAAAAATAGAAGTGAAGAAAAAGACTTTGAGCTTTCTTGTGTGAAGAAAACGATAATACAAATATTGAGACTTTGTGCTGAATAGGTGTGTTATGCATCAGACCTTTCTTATGTTAGATCTGTATGTGTTTATTTTGTTAGATTCATATCTACTTTTTTGTCATTTATTCATCATCAGTATTGCTTTGTTTGTTTATGCAAGTAGGTTTGGCTCATTTACTACCGATCCCAAAACATAAACCTTGACCTTTCTGCTTTGGAATTCATTTCTTTTCTTCCTTCGGACTGCTCTTTCTTCATCCCTCTTCCTTTCCTTTCTTTTCGCGATCGGAAACACCCCTTTGGGATGAGATCCCAAACCCCGAAGGCGAGAATCTGTGAGACTTGCATAGATTCCTTTGGTAGAATAGCAATAAACTAGTTTCGCTTTCTTGACTCAAAAGAGGGCTATGCCCCTGCTGCTTTGTTGGCTCGTCTATCCATAGATCTGTCCAGCGTGATTTTCGGACCAACAGTTTTTGGCGACTCATTTGGGGAGCGAGCAGATCTATCGGATCTATGATGGTGGTAGGATAGAAAATTTGAAAAATAAGAAAATCACTACTGTTTGCAAATCTGCACTTTTTGTTAAAAATCCAAAAATTTGCAAAAGTGCTCTGAATTGAAAATTTTCTTCTGAGATCCATAGATCTGGCCTAGTTACAAATCTTTAGTTCGCTGAGTTTTTATAAAAATCAGTATTTTGCCGTAGATCTGAATTTTTGCTGTTTGCAAAAAGTTTGAAACCCTTTGAAAAAAGTCAAAATTAGATCCGAAAATCAGCTTGCTAATCTTCTCTGTCATCTTATCCTCGTTGTTATTTGTCATTAACACATGATCGGTTTTCCAAAAGAGGATAGTTTTAAATATTTAGAAAAGTGCATCTTTGCTGGTTTTGTGAAAAACCAGAAAATCAGCAAGTACATCCAAAAAGAAATTTCAAATCACGCCATAACATTGCAGATCTGGAAGGTACTGCTTTGGCAAGTGAACCTTTACGCGCGGCGGGAGAGCCGTGGAGAAGCTGATCCTACTTTCGATCTGCTTCAAAGGCATAATTTCAGCGTAACACCGTGCGCGTTTTTAAGCGCTAAGCTCGGGTGGCCGGTCATCCGGGAGTGTCTCACCTTCACGAAGAAAAGTCTTTACAAGAGGGCATCCACATCCCTTTGTAGTGCCTTGCTACTCAGTGGAACCATACTTCCAGCTCGTGTTCTCTTTCCGGCTTTTCAAATGGCGGTACCATGGGGAAATGTTATGGGTCCCTTGGCTTTACCACATCCAGTTCACGCGCTCCCTCACGGAAATCGAAAGAATTTTCCCAAATTTGATGGGAGCGGAAATCAAAGTACGGATTCCCACATATCTGCATTCATCATGTCATGCAGTATTTTGGATGTAACTCATGAAGATGTGTCGGTTCACCTTTTTCTGGAAACCCTACAAGGACCTGCAGCTGAATGGTTTCAACATTTACCAGCCGGATCTATTACCAGTTGGGCCACCTTGCGGGATGCTTTGAAGACAGATACAAGCCTTCAGAGGATGCATTTGCATTATTATCATGGATCACTCACCTAAAGAAGGAGGCCAATGAGACCATGTGATTTTATCACCGGTTGATGCACTAATCAACCGTGTCCCTGTTGCCATGCTTCAACGCCGGAAAATCAAAAGTGTTTCTTCGTAAACGCTATGAGTTTGAAAGTTAGTTTCTTACTCCTTCGAGAGCGAGTGGCTACCTTAATTCTCGCCCAAGCCATGCCATTCGAATAGAGGATAATTTGATAATATCTGGCGAATTGAAAAAGGAATCAGCCAAGCCTAAATCTTTGGGCCCTTCGCCCACTACTTCGTCTGATCCAGCCTTTCAAAAGATGGCAAATGACTTGCTTGCATTAAAAAGCAGTTGGCCCAGGCCTCCCCCAGTTCCTCATACCGGGATATTCCGCGGAGGAATTTCGTTCCTAACAATGTTTCACAAAGGCCGCGCTTACCCACCTGCTGCCGCGGTTGGCGCTTGAGGCTCCTCGGTGGCGCTCGGCTGAAATCGAAGAAGAAGAGCGAGTATTATGAAGAACCTTCGTCTCGGGGTGAAGATGATCAAGATGTCGGTGAACCATTTGGCGACTCTACTATCGGGTATATGGAATTTGATGAGGAAGAATCGATGAAGAAGGAGGGTACCGAGGGGATATGCAAGCGGACGGTCATCGTTGTTTTTACTCGCTCGCATGAGGAAAAGAAGCGGAAGTTGCTGCCCATGTCCAGCGGGAGAAGCCGTGTCAAGCGCGCCTCCGATCATTGCTAAAAGAGGTAATCCTCTTCCTACTCAACTCCTGGCAAATCTTTTACAAGGAAATCTTTTCCCCCTATCTCTCCTCCAAATCAATCCTCTCATGTTCCTACCAAGACCAGTAATCCTATTCCATCATCGCGAAGTGAGGGACTCATTCCTTCACCAAGCCATGCAACCCTTGGCTGCATTTGATATCATAGATCATGCAAAAAAAGACCAAGATCCAAATGTCTGAAGCTGAGTATCTTCAGTCAAATCCCGAACAACTTGTAAGATTGACCAAGTATATTCAAAGTCAAGTTGTTATATCTAATCAGGTTTCCCCAAAAGGAATCCTTTCCACTCCCCCTGAATCCCACATAAATGTTGCTTCAACATCGGCATCAGGCAAGATAGAGCCTTTCTATCTCTCCCTCCTAATCAATGGACACAAGCTGAGTAACTGCATAATTGATTCCGGGGCTTCTGATAACGTCATGCCGGCAAAAGTCACCCATGCTCTGGGCCTCACTCTTACCAAGCCTTTCGGCAGATGTTATTCCTTGGAAACCAAGCAGGTTCCGTTGGTTGGCCAAATCAAAGACGCGTAATTTGCATTTGCGGCATTCCCAGATAAAAGAGTAAAGATGACAGTCCTCGTTGCTGACATTCCGGCAGCCTATGGAATTTTGCTGGGAAGAAGTTTTTGCAGTGAAGTTGGTGGAGAAATTCATATGGACTGGTCTAAAGCTAGAATTCCCGTCAAAGGCGTAATGCAGACTTTGGAGCCGGAATCACAAAAAAAGTACTTGGTTACTAGCTCTGAGGACCCCAAAGCTCAAATCCTTTTTGAATCATCAGGGATGGGGAACTATTTCTTGTCTACCGAGTCTGATAAAATGGTTGTTCTCGTTCAAGAAGGAGATCTTAATAAGATCTGGACCTTGCAGTTCGATGCAGGTTGTGCTGCAAGTGGATGTGGCGCGGAGCCGTGCTTAATATCTCCGAGGAAGAAGTCATTCCTCTCTCTTTCAAGTTGCAGTTCTTTAACACAAATAATACTGCTGAGTATGAATCTTTGTTACTTGGCATGCAAGCCGCAAAAGAAAGAGGGATTAAGAATCTAAAAGTACAAGGTGATGCAGAGTTGGTTGTAAATCAAGTCAAAAGGATTTACCAAGTGAAGAATGAAAGGCTCAGGCATTACCGTAATGCGGTGTGGGACATGACATCGAGGAGTTTGATGCTTTTGATAGAATCCATTCGAGGCTCCAAAATGACATGGCGATTCATTGGCGTTCGGCATCCCTCATGCTCCTCACCCGGGTTTGAAAACAAACAAATACACCATTGAGGTGGTTTTCCGCTTACCCAAGCGTGCGAGACAATTCTCGGCATTGGCAGGTGTTCAACGATGATAATCAACTCATTGCCTTTCTAGAGAAGGTGGAAAATTTTAAAGAATTGCACTTTGAAGGATCTACTTCCACTTGCCGTGAATCGAGTCACCAATCAAGGCGATGAATGCGAAGGAGCGATGGCATATGTCGGCTCAAAGGAAATAAAATCCCAAAGGGCTGGTTTCTCTGGAGGCGGTTGTTCGCGAGGCATGACCGTTTTGTGAAAAAAGAAGAGGCGAGATGACCACGACTCATCCCGAAAGCCGAAGCGGTCAATATAGGTTCGATAGAGCACCCATGATTTGTGAACATTGGCAAATGTTGCACGCTTTGAGAGAAAGCGGAAATTTGTCAAGTTCTTTAAAAAAATATATGGACGTGTTGGCATGGTCTATGCCGATCTAAAGTCTTTAAGCAAAGGGCGTTGACATGACATCCGTTGAAAGAAGATGTCAAAGCCTTTCGCGAAGCGAGGCACTATAATCCTAAGATCAAGGGGACTATCCAGGGCTGAAATTCGAGAAAATCTTTGGATGCGAGAATCATCTTTCCTATCCATCATAGTACTTGGGTAGCAAATATTGTGCCGGTCTTGCAAGAAAGCGGTGAGATACGCATATGCGTAGACTTTCGCAATTTGAATCGGGCTTCCTTGAAAGACAACTACCCACTTAGATAATGGATCAAGTTCTGCAGCGATGGCTGGATCGAGAGATCTTGTCCATGCTTGATGGTTTTAGGCTATAATCAGATTGAAGTTTCACTGAAGATCAATTTAAAACAACATTCACTACTCCTGGGTACATTTGCCTCTGACGAGGATGCCTTTTGGCCTAACTAATCTTTGGCGCCACTTTTATTGGGCCATGGATTTCGCATTCAAAGGTATGATGGGGAAAGTCATTGTGGTTTATCTAGATGACTTAACCGTGTTCTCTAAACAACGAAATGATCATTGTGATCATTTGGAGCAAGTATTGGCAGTGCGAGAACATGGGATTTCCTAAACCAAAAAAGTCTATTTTTGGAGTCACGGAAGGAAAGTTCTTTAGGGCATGTGGTTATGAAAAGAAGGAACAAAGATAGATACCGAAAGAGTTAAGGCTATTCAAAGCCTTACTCTGCCTACAAGCAAGACTGGTGTTCATTCTTTCTTCGGAAAGGTGAACTTTCTCAGGCGTTTTGTTCCTGACTTTGCGTTGAGAAGACTCGTCACATATTGAACATGATGAAGGGTCACCAACTTTCGGATGGAGTGAAGAGGGAAAAGGTCATTTGAAGAAATAAAAGCTTAGTTGCTCATGCACCGAGTCTGGTATGTCTCGATTTCTCAAGGACTTCATCATGTATAGTTACGCATCGAGCATCTTTGTGTCCGCAATCTTGATGCAAAAGAATTCGGAGGATGTTGAATCTCGATTGCGTTCATGAGTTCTCCCCTCAAGCCTCACGAACTAAAAATGACTCAATTGGAAAAGCATGCCTTTCGCCGTTGTCAAAGCGGTGAAGAATTTCAGGTATTACATTCTAAACTCGCATACGGTGGTCTTTGGTCCACGACACGGCGGTGAAATCAATTCTAACTCGGCGGGAGTTAGGAAGCTTGCGAGGAAATTGGATCGCATGAGTCAGGAGTATGACACTGGATATTAAACCAACCAAGTGGTGAGGGCAAGGGCTGTGTCGGCTTATGGCTGAAAACAAAGATTGAGAAAACCACGATGAAAGGGGTGACTACAGTGATGAACACGAGGACCATTTGGAAAAACCCGATTCGCTGCCTCTGGTCCTATTTGTTGCGACTAGTGATGAATGGTATTCAATATCGCTTTCTTCCTCACCTACGGCGAATGCCCAATGCACCTAAGCTGAAAGGAGAAGCGCACTATAAAGCTCGAAGCAGCTAAATATGTCATCACGGGATGACGGTTTATATAAGCGTGGGATAGATGGCATCTTTTTGCGATGTGTTGACAAACCCAGCGAGGTAAAACTACTGGAAAGTTTTCACAATTCAGCTGTGGGGGCATTTCTCTTCCTCGTATTGCACACAAGATCATTCGAGCCAGGTACTATTGGCCGGCGCTCTTCAAGATATCTGACCACTGGGTGGCAAAGTGTGAACCTTGCCGGCTGATTCGTCGGCAAGCCCAAGTTGGTTTGCTTTTCCCCTTAGGCTGTCATTATCAATGAACCATTGAGCGATGGGAATTGATTTTATTGGTGCACTCAATCCTCGATCGAGTCGGACATAGCTATGTCCTTACTTTGACGGATTACTTCACCAAGTGGGTGGAAGCCATACCTGTCAAGCATGCCACTTCTGAGGTGGTTTGCAATTTCATTAAAGAAAATATCATTGTCAGGTTTGGCGTTCCAAACAAAATTATTGTTGATAATGCTTCTAACTTCTCCTCACGGGAAGTTATTAGTTTTCTATGAATATGGGATAACTTTGGCTCACGCCTCAGATTATTACCCTCAGGGAAATGGTCAGGCGGAATCCAGTAACAAGAACTTGGTGACCATCATACGGAAGTTAGTGGATGAGAATCAGCGAATGTGGCACAAGTCTTTGTACGACGCTTTGTGGGCCGATCGTATTACTCCCAAGAGATCTCTCGGCATGTCACCTTTTCAAGTGTTATATGGCACGATCTTGAAGCTTCCCATTTCTGCGGAACTTCCTGCTCTGCGCTTGGCACGAGCTATCGAAGATGAAACTTTCCAAAATTCTCTTGAAAAGAGAATCATGTATCTGACAGAGCTCGAAGAAAAGAGAGTAAGGGTGATCGACAGGATCACCGAACATCAGAATCAAGTCAAGAGATTATTCGATAAAAAAGCAAAGCAGAGGGATTTTCAAGTGGGAGATCTCGTCCTTTTGTGGGACAAGCGAAGAGAGCCAAAGGGCATGCACGGAAAGTTTGATTCCCTGTGGAGAGGGCCCTTGAGATCAAGCAGCTCAATGGAGAGAATAGCTATCTATCTCTCATATACGGATGGAACCGAGCTCCAGCTTCCTTATAGCGGGCAACATCGAAAATTTTCGGGAAGTAGAGCTTCTCTTCTTTCTTTGTCTGATTTGCTTTCGTTGTGTGTTTGTTTTCGTTGTGTGTTTGCTTTCGGTTTGTTGTGTGTTTCTTTTGCTCTCCCTCCGGTCGCCCTTGTTTTTGACTCTGTTACCCAATGGATAGGCACATGAGATCTGGGATTCTCTACCCCCGAGTTTGCTCGGGGATAGTCCCCAGAAAGAGCCAGCTGTTATCCCGTAAAATTGACAAGGGCAATTTTACCGATAACCATACCGAAAATTTTGTTTTGATCCCTCGTTAGGGATCCCTTGCGTTCGGAACGTTGCAAAATCCCTTTCGGGAAATCTGGTTTTCGAACTTAGTCTTTTTGGTCTTTTTTTGGTGGGCGCATGGAATTACTATGTAACACCAACTTTTGGTGCGCCCCCTTTAAAGCCTTTGGCGCATATTTTCTGTGTCAACACACCTTTTGGTGCGCCTTGTATGTTGAGTCTTCTCTGCGTGCGCCAAGGCGCATGCGCCTTCATGTTAGCACACTTTTTTGTTTGCCACTTTTCGGTGCGCCAAAGGCGCACATAATCTAATAATGACAACACAACTTTTGGTGCGCAAAGCGCGCTTAGTTTCATCTTTGGCAAATGCTTTGGTGCGCGAAAGGCGCATGCCTTCCCATGTCGACAGTAACTTTGGTGCGCCCTTTCCAAAGTTGGTGGCGCATTTATGACTGCTCACCTATATATATGTTTTTGCGTGCCCAAAATGTCATTTTCACCGATCGCGCAAAGCACGTGATTTTTTTTTCTACGAGCTTGTCGGCCCCATTTTGCCTGTCGTTTTCACGCACGTTGTGGACCCGTTTTCAAGATTTTCACTATTTATCCAGGTAAGAGGTTCTTCTCCCTCTCGTGCGTTTTGCGTTTTTGGTTCTTGGTGTGTTTGTGGTCTGGTTTTAGTTTGCGTTTGGAGTATTGAAATATCTAATGTTGATCTAAGCCTCCTCCTTTTGCTATCTTTCCATTTCCCTCCCCTCTTTCCAGATCTCTGGTAGGGAACTTATCAAAAAAACATGGTTTTAACCCTTTTCTTAAACCATTTCATTGCTTGAATAACCTGCTAAAAAAAAAAGAAAGGAATGGAGAAAAAAAGTGACTTTTTCCCTTTGAGGGTGCATCGGCGCGTCTCTGACATCATTTTGCGCCCCTTTGGCGCATCTGTCCCCTGCATGACATGAATAAAACCCCGCCGATGGCGCACCCATCACGCTGTTGCATCATAAACTTCTGCGCCCTCAAGCGCGCCTCCATCCATATCTGAAACACTAGCCTTGCGCCCTCTTTGGCGCATCAACCTTCCTTGTTGCATCGCATATCTATGCGCCCCTTGGCGCACCTGCATCTATGACAACATCGGCTTTATTCGCGCTAAGTACAAAGCTTTGAAAGCGCAAGCGCATTCCTCATTAAATTAACATCATGTTGTGTAAACCCTTTTGTGCGCGCGCCATGTTCCCTTTGGCGCACCAAATGTTTGCAACATACAAAATCCATGCCCTTGGCGCATCAAATCCCTCATGTAACATGAAAAACGATGTTTTCATGTGCCATCATCTCCTTTGTAACAAAATGTTTTCATCGCCCTTTTGTAAAAATGCCTGCGGTTTCATGCGCCATGCCTTTGGCGCCAGTTTAACCCTTGCAACACACTTTCCCCGTGCGCCTTACCTATTTAGCCCTGTAAGCTGCAGCTTTCATGCGCCATGCGCCCTGAGTCTCAAAATCTCTAACTCTTTCTTCTGCTAACATTTCAATGGAAGATCAAATGGCTAATCTGACCTTTTGGATTGGGTCTCGCTTCTTCTTCATGCGAGATCAGCAAATAAACTTGAAAGAACATATGTCTACATCCAGCAAGAGACCTACCAAATCCAAAGGAAAGGCCAAACTTACGAGAAGAAGAGATGAAATATAAATATCAGAGGGTCAGAATGCCCGAGTCCCAGGCCGAGTGTAGCATGGACGTCAGAGATTCAGAATTGGGACATATTGATATGGAGAAGTGCAGGCTAGAACTCGAGAAAGTCACTGAGGAGTCCATGGATGGACAAAGCGATGGCGGTGCCCACACGCGCGGTGGAATCCCAGTCAGCGCCGTCAACAATGAATTCTTGATGGTGATTGCCCAATGTTACAACAAAGACACAAGGTGTGTCGTAAACAGCAAGGGCGAGGTAATCATTAACCTCACTGCCCGTCACTTTGAGGGAATACTCGGCATACCTCACCACCGGCACTTTGTGGCCGTCAGTCAAGCAGATTGCATTAAGGCATGGGATGACAATGCAGATCAGTGTATGCAACTAATGAATGAGGTTTACTTGAAAAACAAAAAGGTAGTAACCCGGTGGCCCCAAATCATCCACCGCAGTGACTTCTCAGAGGAGCTCAGTGACACCATTACGTTCTGGCGGGGTCTTGGGCTTTTCGCGCCCATTATTTCCATAAATGGATCTTTGCGGTACTTAGAGACCATGAACAAGAATATGCACGATCGGCGCTTTTCTTTGGGGAGAAATTATAAGCGGACTGATCTACGGCGGCTCTGACAATTTAGCACAATGGGGACATTCCATATGAACTCCTACGTGGTCTCTGCTGCGGCATCGAGAGAGGGACTATCCGGGCGACGCGGAGTGGAGTTTGGCCTCGAGTCAAGATATATGAGTACTACCGGAATTGAGGTGGAGAATAGCATCTCCCGATTCACAAAAATTAACGATGTGTTTTTCTATCATCATCTGCACTATTGAGGCCGAATATGACTTATGGTCGCATGACCAAAAGCATAGTAGCACCCAGCGAGAAATGGGGGCCTTGTTCACCGAGTTTCCACATTCACCTATCTAAGGGCTGCTGACTTTTGGGAGAGCCAACCGGGCTACCAAGGTATCTTTGGACCTAAGCGGATTCTCTTTGGGGTGTCAAGGCGGTGATCACATACCACGAGAAATGCGAAAAGAAAGAAGGGTGGAACTCCTTCCCCCTCACGGTGGGCGATATACATGCTCTACCCACCACAAGGCGAAGGAAATGTTCGCAGAGAAGTGGAGTTACTCAATTTGAAACATGATTTCCCGGCCAGGCCTACCTTCGACCCAAGGAGGTCTGCTGCGAGGCGAAACTTGATCAATCCACGTCCCTCGGATCGAGGACATTTACATTGACATCATCCATGAGGTGGAGCTCAGGAGAAAGGATCATTCTCACCTAGCCTTGGCAGAAATCATCCAATATGGGGTAGCCATTGTCCCCAAAGGCTACCAAACTACGGAAGATGAAATAGACAAGGTATATCTTACCGACACGAGATGGGGACGATTGGCCCTTCCAGGCCATTGATAGAACTAAGGCTCCTCAGACAATTGAGGAGAGGGTCAAGGAGACTTTGCGTAGGACAGAACATTGGTGCCGGATGAACGGCCTAATCTACCTCGGGGTTGATTTCACAACCTCCCCATTGGGTAACGCACCTCCACGATCCAAACAGCAGCCTAAAGGCAAGGGCAAAGGCGTAGAAGGTGAATCCAGCACCATTCAGGAAGAAGCCCCTGAGAGTCCTCCTTCCAGCGGCACGAAGCAGGTAATAACTCGGTCACGCCGGAGAAAGAAGCAGAAGAGGAAGTTCCAATAGGCCCATCCACTCAGGATGTCGGCATTGCCACAACAACCGAGGTTCCTTCCGTCCCTTCTTCCTCTCTTCCTTCCCCTCCTCGAGTGACTCAAGCGACCATCCCTTTGGTCGTGTCCTCTTCCCCTTCTTCTACTGTTCCCCTCGCCTCTTCATCTATCTTCTCTTCCCTCGTTGATCTTTCCTCCTCCATTTCTTCCCTCATCTCAGAGCTCCCTTCCCTTCCTATGTCTTCCCATTGCTGCGGTTTCCCTTCCTTAGTGGGCACTTCTTGGCTATTCTCTCAATCCGCCGCCACGTGTCTCCACGTTTTCCCTCTCTCTCTGCTGCAGCTGCCCCCTCTCTGTTTCGGTCCTTCCCATAGGTCGGCTTGGATCTCTCGGCTAAGTCGTGCAAAAGAGGAAAGTTCCCATCGCTCAGATGGACTTTTCCGTGATCCCATCTAAGGGGGCGAAAGAAGCTGTCACGCGCTTCTCTCAAAGTCTTTGTAGGGGAGAGAGTTATGGAAATCGCATACCCCAATCCCTCAAGAGAAAAAGGATCTGTCTCAGATTTTCTTGTGACCCAAGTCTGATGGGGACATCTTCCGAAAGTCTTCGGGGGAGGCTCTTTCTGCGGTTGACGCCCTCTGCAAAAAGCTTAAAGAAATAAAGGAAGAAAAAGGCTAAAGGAGCAAAACAAATATCTGCTCCAAGCCTTACGAGAAGATGGGTAGTGCGCCTCCCCTGTTTGCCGCGAGACTTGAGCTTCTCGGTAGGAGAAAATTAATGAGTATGCCAAGATCGGCGAGCGGGGTATGGCCGTTTCCGCTTGGAGGAGCAAATCCTCAAAGACAGTGAAAAAGTGATCGCGAGTTCTCGACTTGTACACTGAACATCGGTAAGGTGAATAAAGAGCTCCAAGCGTTAGCGAGGCCCATATCGAAGAAGAGTTGGAACATGCTAGGCTACAACACGAGGCCTTCTAACAAATGTTATTTGTTGAGTCGAAGATCAGTCAAGTTCGGCGTCTTCGGCCATCGAGGGCCCTCAACAAAATCATGTCCACTCTGGACTACGGGTGGATCAGCTAGAATTTATTCTAGAAAAGATTGACAAAGTCAAGGAAGAAGCCACTGGATGCGATGCACCAAATGGAGCAATTGTTCTTAATATGTCGCGGGGTTACTTACTCCTTCCTTCACTTTAAGGAAAGCTGATGAAACCACCGGATCTTGAGGAGATCGCTTCTCAAGGAGCGGGGCGGAGGTCACATTTGACACGAATCCATCAACCTCTTGGCTGTAGGGACTTCGTCGGGTTCCTCATTGAGGCGAAAAGGACTTTCCAAACTCCCGGAGAAGCTCATAGATGAGCGGGAGACTTGTGAGGCGATAAGTGATAGGCACTGAGGATCCTTCCCGGGATCAACTAGGGCCAATAATCAACAAGTTCATGGAATACCGCTCTCAGTTCCATATCTCGTCACCTGAGGAGCAACAAAAGCAGTCCACCCCCTTTCGGCCGCAAGATGATGATGACGAATAGCTCTTCTTCTTCTTCTTCTTCTTCTTCTTCTTCTTCTTCTCTTTCTCTTCTTCGTCTTTCTTTTTGGAAATATCTGGAGTATGTTGATACAAATGATGACATCATCCATGTTGCATCATGGGATGATGTCATCCATCAAGTTGTAAAAAGTCAACATGACTTTTAGATATTTTGTAAATATCTTTGTAAATAGTTGTTGGCTCCTTTTTGCCTTCTTTTCTCTTCTTCTTCTATAAATACTCCAATACTTGTAGTATTGTGGGATGGATGAATATCTTTCAGATGAAAAATAGAAGTGAAGAAAAAAGACTTTGAGCTTTCTTGTAACAGAAGAAAACAATAATACAAATATTGAGACTTTGTGCTGAATAGTTGTGTTATGCATCAGACCTTTCTTATGTTAGATCTGTATGTGTTTATTCTGTTAGATTCATATCTACTTTTTTGTCATTTATTCATCATCAGTATTGCTTTGTTTGTTTATGCAAGTAGGTTTGGCTCTGTTTACTACCAATCCCAAAACATAAACCTTCTGACCTTTCTGCTTTGGAATTCATTTCTTTTCTTCCTTGGACTGCTCTTTCTTCATCCCCTCTTCCTTTCCTTTCTTTAGAGGAATTCCTCTTACCAATGATCTTGTAGTCACTTTAGGCATGGGACATGCTGCAATATTGGTCTGAAATCAACTTTACAGAGTCATCAAAAGAGCTTTAAATATTTAAAAATAAATTGTTGCAGCTTGGTCCTGAAAGTAACTTTAAATCTTCTATAGATCTGCTGCAGATAGTCGTAACTTGCATGCAGATCTGATTCGTTGTCCCACTGGGCATGCCAAAAATTGTTATCTCTCAAAATTGCACCCTGTAGAGAGATGGTTGCATGTGTTCTAAGATTGCAAAATTGATCTCTCTTTCATAGATACAATGGAAACACCTCAGGTCTATGGGTATACTTATTTTGAGGTGAGTCTTGTATCAAGGCCAGTTCCATTTTGATGTATCCTAAACTAATTTATGGGGTTTAAGGGTAAAAGATGACTGCAAACTAATTAGAAATAACGTGACACACAAAATTTGTATGAGGGATTTGACTAAGTATATGTAAAATTGATATGTGAAAGGATTCTTAATGTACAAACCAACAGTTTTCTGTAGAATGTTAAGGGAAAAACACTTTGAGGTATTGAGGGAAAGTATCACAACAATACTGCTAAGCTAAACATGCACATTAATATCATGCATAAATTACTGAATTTTCTAACAAGGTAAGATGATTAATTAGGGAATTTTCATTCACAAGATTAATTGAAACATACACAAGACTGCAAATAATTTGGAAAGGTAGAAAATACTTCACATTCAGAGGGAAAAACTGGCAGAAATTGCTTCAGTACTCCTATATCTAAAAATTCCTCCTTGTGCTTTGCCAATGCACACAATATATAGCAAAATATTTTTCCCCACCCTTCCTAAAAATAGACTAAGGCTTGTACTCACCCATGCATCCTATTTTTATCCTTTATTTAATAATAGATAAAGGAATAAAAATAGAACATGCAATTACAAATAGGCATTAATAGCCTTAATTACATTACATTCAAACTGAAGTTGATTGTTCTATTTTAAGAAAATAAAGGTGAATAATTTGCTAATAATAAGCTTGCTTTCTAGACAAGTCTCTTTCCTTGTGCATGTGAATTCGTCTTCTTGTTTGTTCTTTCCTGTTGGGAAGGCATGCAAAAAAATAACTCCTTGTTTGTGAGAAAAATAATTACAATACTTGCAATATTTGTAAAAATAACCATCCACACATCCATTTGATGGGGACCACCTCCATGCTCAGATTCTGATGTTGACATTCCTTGTCTAAGTGGTCACATTGGTGACATACTGTAAATCATCTTCAACTCTCTTGACCATGGGGACCACCTTTGCACTTGATCATTGATCTCCATTTGGTTTGGCCACCTTTGTGGACTTAGCACATTATTGAATTTTAAATGTATATGGGGGCACTTTTGTAAAAGGCCACCATGTCATACTCGACCACCTTGGTAACACATGCTATAATATATAGTTGTCACCTTCGATTAAACATGACCATGTAATACTGTCGATTTTGCATTTGGATAACACTTGACTATAGTTTATAACCCTTACCTTTTGGGTGATCATCGGTGAACATGATTCAGTCGGCACTTTACATTATTTGAAGTTGGACTATAGTTGATCCTTTTGACATTCTGAATGCAATGATTTTGTTTTAATCATGGGGCTGGCCCCCTCATGACGATGACTCACCCCTTCAATAGTTGGTTGGTGACATGGCTGACTCAGGTAGAGTTCATTTTGATATTGGTGATCATTTTGTAATCATTGATCTCTGTACTTTGATATCTTAGGTCGTCGATCTTGAAACAATAGTTAGGGTTTTGGCCTGCATTGAATGTTGTTGGTGGCATCTTACCTAGGTAGTTTGCTTCAAACTTGGGGATCGATCCTTGAGCATTGATCTGTTGTCCTTTTAGTTTTTTCGGTTGTTGATCTTTGACCGTGGTTGAGTTCGAACTAACCCAATGCTTGGGGATAGGTGGTAAAGGTCAATTGGTTTCAAATAATCACTTCATTTGGATCTTCAGTCTATGGGAAAATCACTGGTAAAAAAAAATTGACGCCATTGTTGGTAACTTGAAGCTCAACTCCCATTGTAGATTGGTTCTCTGGATCTTCTCTTGCACCTGTATTTTCTTGTCATTCGCTCTGTTTGAGTTTTCTGAGGAGGTGTTCAAAAATATTTGTGTCTTGTGAAGTCCTGCGAGGATTTTTAGTGGACATCGTTCTTTGCACTCGAGCTCTGTGGATTTTTGTAACCATTCCTCTTTCTGATGAGTGAAGGTAAGTCCCGACCTCCTTGGGTATCACTGTTGATTCATCATTGCCATTTTTCTTTCAGAAATACTGATAATCCTTTCCTTATTTGCATTTTCTATGGTTTCGTGGTTCGACCTTGGTCATTTTGAGTTGAAACTCATTCTGAGCTTCCACTTCTTTCTCTAAATTCAATGACTTCAAGGGTTTTGATAGAGCCAATTTAGTTGGTGAGTTATTTTTCTTACTCCATTTCATTGCTACCCATTAATGGGTCTTCATTTATTGGCCAGGATCTGTGCTTTCTGAGACGTGGGTACTCGTAGATATGAGTTTTGAGAAATTCTTCAACTTTGTGTAGATAACATCTATAAATTTTTGAAATATTGGTTTTCATCATGCACTATAATTGCATTTTGGTTTTCTTTGTATTTTCATGCTTCGCCATTGATAAAATGAGCTTGAAAAGACTCTGTGATATCGTTTTTTACTACTATGTAGCTCTGAATAACTTTGTATGAGCTCATTTTTGCTTCATGGCTCCATTTGGGTATTGAAAGTTTTGAGAAACTTATGGTTTTCTAGTTTTTGATCATCTTCAGATCCTTGAGCTTGATTTGAGAGCCATTTGTGTGCAACATTTACTTTGTATTCTCCTTCATTGTAGATTCGAGTCTAAGGTGTTTATCACTTCTGTAGCTTTCATTTTTATGGGTAGTAGTATTTCTGGCATGCTAGAAAATTTGAAATGTTGATTTTTCATGGTGAAGCCCTGGCAAAATTTTCCAGAATCTTATTTTTCATTATGTTTTAGTTGTAACCCCTTTTTTACTTAACTTCAGCTTCTTGAAATACGATTCTTCTTCTTCAGCTGCAAATTGAAACATGTACTTCTATTTGCTAGTCTCTCTTCTGTACTGTAACTTCTTCCATTTGTAGGACAGTTAGTGAAACATGAGTTACATCATTCCTTCATTCTAGCATGTACTTATCACTTATCTATTTCTTCTTGGCTGCAATATGTACCTACACACTTAAAAAAACTTAGAAAAATACTTAGGATTTTTGGCCTCTCTTATGTCCATGGTTTTCTTCTTTTTCTCTCTCCTTCTTTCTAAGTGAGTAAAACATGTATGCAGTTTGATCTTCAAGTAAAATATATCTCCTGTTGTTAAGAGATTCATATGCACGAATTAGGACAGTATAGGAATACAAATTGATCCATGAGCTCATGAATGATAGTTATCTCTTTTTTCTTTTCAGGTATAGTGATTTCAGCAACGACGATGGAGAACGAACAAAGCTGGAAATGGAGATGTCTCAACCAAAGAAGAAAACCCCCAAGGCAATGATGGGTCCACTCATACTCCTTTATTTTTTTTTCATGCATGCGTACCTCTTATTTCAGTAGATGTACTTTAATTTTTAGTTACATCCCACGGCTCCTATGGGAATTTTTTAAAAATTCCTTATGAATAAAACAGTTGAATTCTGAAAATGAGATTTATATTTCTTTCGGCATTTGAGCTTTCTGTATGGATTGTAGGATGAACTAAACAACTCAATAATATAATTAAATGTCTTAAACATGAAGGAAAGAACATTAAAGAAAACTTGTACCATCCAGTAATGAACTCTTATTTCTACAATCTACATTTGTGTTTTTTGTTCCAAAACTTAGCATTTCACTTATTCTATGATTGAATGTCTTCATCAAGACAACAAAACTGTCCTTTGGGGCCTTGTGTTCTTTTGGTGAAGATAATCATGAAATTACAGATTATGTGATCTGTTACATTTTGTAACAACACACATAGCTACAAATTTCATGTAATCATTTAACTAATTCAGCATAGTAACAACATTATTTGAAAAATTATCCCCTAACTTAGGTATACTTCACTAATGCTATCCATCGTAACAAAGTTTCGAGTTGCACATTTTTGCACAAGTGCAAAAATTGTCAACATGAACCTTAGTGTAACCTCTTTTTGATGAAGGAGATGGAGATATCCTTATTTTTCACAAATTTTATGAAGAAAACCTCAGAAAAGTATGGTCAATACTCCATAATTTAACTCTCAAGAGTTTTCACTTCTAAAAGATGGAGATACTTTCAAAAGAAAGCTAAGGTTACTAGAGACATTATGAGATTCTGATTGTTCTATATATTTTAGTAATTGAATTTTGTTCCTTTGTTTATATACATGGCAAACAAGGGTAGTTTAGGATGGACTCATGGTTTTGAATAATTTTGGTGGGAGATTAAGTAGGATAAAGTTGATTATACCAGATCACTAAGAAATTTCACAATAATGGACAACTCAACAATAGAAAGCTTCATAATAGTGAATACGTTCCTTTAACCGGAAGGTGTGCTTCAATGAAGGCCCAGATCAACATATTTTCACACAATATTTGAGAATCTAGCACAAAGGATCAAGTTAAAAGACTCAATTAAACACCAAAATCTCTGATCAATCACTACTAAGGTACACCCAAATACTTACAGACAATCTTTATCAAAAAATGATAATGGAGTGATTTTAAATTTATTTATCTCATCAAAGGATGAAGGCTCTTCTTGAAATGAAATTGCAAATTCCTCTAAATTGTCATAGGGACGAGATCCAGTGTGATTTCCCAAAGATTTCAATGTAAGATTGTAATAGGAAGAAAAGAACCCATTTCTGAGACATTTTGAAGTAAAGAAGACACAAATTGCTAGAGATTCAACACAAATTAATTTTAAAATTTCTTAGTTTCATTAGGAGGAAAACTTCTAGAGTAATCTCGGTGCTTCGTCAATGATCAATGGCTATACATTTGCAACAAAATTGACATGACAGAAAATATAACTTAGAAGGAATTAACCAGGTATCTCATATTGGTCTCTCAGGAAGACGAAATTCTCAAATTTTCTCTTAATAATTCAATCCCCAACCCTTTACAAGAGTATTATCATTACATTTATACATTTCACTCACTCAATTTTCCCCCAAAAAGAGAAGAATATTCAAGGGACCTTTGCTTGTTAGCAATTTTCATTAGAAAGCAACATTTAAAAAATTTACATCTGAAAGCTACCAAGTGGACCAATGATGAACTAAACATGTTTTTCAGGCCCTCGACTAATGACTACGATGCCATGCCACAACATTCTGGAGTCCTTTTGATCATTCTGATTCGTCATATGATAAATCTAGTTTTAATCATTTTTCGGAGGCTCTGCACAACTGGATCTGATAGGTAATCCTTTTCACTCTTGAGGAAATACCCTTTTCATCTTTTACGCTCTGCAACCTTCACCATTTCATCCTTTTCCCTCTCTTTTCTCTGTAATTATGCCCCACATCCATCTTCTCTGGTAATTCCCATTTTTGCAAGTGCCCGAGCAATTCCAAATTCAAAATAACTACCTTAACAATCTTTGGACTCACAAATAAAGTTTCAAATCCATTCAATGGCACTTTTCAGACAAAAATGACAAGGAATTTCATCAAAAAATGAAGAAAAATAGTGTGTATTCGCATCTCTAGGAGTCTTGGAGAAAAATGGCAAAAAAATGGGTGAAATGCACAACCGTTGATTCTGTCCCTTCTCTATTTTATATTATAGTCATCCATGTGTTTCCTTAGCACAACTACAAAGGAGAAGTATAGGGGAAAGTGTCCAAACAAGTGTCAGCCTTCCATGTGCCCTGGGCCTAAGAAAAACACCTTTTGGCCTTTGAAAAAGTCTTAATAAAAAAGGAGCCAGTGAAAGCCTCCACGTGTCTCAATGGCACATTTTGAGATAGTCCCCAAAAGTAGAGACCCCAAACATGCACGAGCTCACCACGTGTCCTAGTAGGGTAGAGTTGTTTAAAAAAATTGAAGGATCAGGTAGAAGGCGCCATGTGTTTAGGGTCTGAGATAGTTTTCCTTGGCTGTTGAAAATTCCAAGCAAGGGTAGAGTGAGTAGAAGCCTCCAAGTGTCCTCTTGGCACTTCTTCAAAATAAAAATTAGGGGTCGTTCTGTCGACACTAAAATTTTCCTCCGTAATTTCTATTTCATTAATGTATGTATTAGGAATAGGATGTTGTTAAGTATAATTAGTAGTAGCGTCGATAGAAGATAACGGCGCCGTCGAGATGCAGTGCCGCCAATAATGTGGAGTACGGTAATGAGTCAAAGTACAATAGGAATGTTGTAAAAAGTAAATATTTGTCGTAAGTGGTCCGGTAATGTTAAAATGTCAAAGTTTGGGTAATTAGAGAAGTAGGGTCTACATGATTAGGAATTAGAAATATTATATTGGTAATAAGGACAAGGAGTGAGGTCATAAATATTTTGTGTATTTTATTTATAAAAAGTCTAAAAATGTGGAACCCATGTAAAATGATAAGGTTTATCTTATCTTAAAAGATAAGCTTACATGTACAGATAAGAGTTAAGGTATGGAATATGATTCGTCAGAGTGGATTTCTTATCCTATCTTAGAGATAGGATGGATAAGCCTAGAAGTTCTATAAATAGAGAGGCCACCCCCCTCATTTAGCATAGAAGGAAGTAGTGAGAAATATTGTAGGAAGTGTGCAAAGGAAGCCATCAGTTTAAAGGTGTGTTGAAGAAGCCATTAAGAGGTGTAATTGTAAAGTTTCTCCCATAGTCTTGGTGAAAGGAAAGTGAAGTCAATAACACTTGAAGTACCTTATGGGTGAGATTGTAACAATTTCATGTTAATATTATCATTTACTTTGATATTTCAGATTTGTCATCATTCCGTCTTATCATAGTCGATGGTATTCTTGTGTTATGTTGTTGTTTTGTTTCCAGATTACATCCACCAAACTAAAGGCTGTGCATTAGTAAATTATCATAAAGACAAGGAGTTTCGGTGAAGAATTATCATAGTGCTAGATTGGTGATGACATTTTGGTTCCGTTTGGGACCATTCCTCGTTGGTGGATTTTCTGGAGAGATATTCCCACTTAGTCAAAAATCAATTGGAGGGTAACCTTATTTTTACTGTGCATAGTAGTTACCATGGTAAAGTCATTTTTACCATGAATAGTAGTTACCATGATAAAGTCATTTTTGTTGTGAATAGTATTTATCACAGTAAAGTCACTTTTTACCGTGAATAGTATTTACCACAGTAACTTCACTTTTTACCGTGAATAGTGTTTACCACAATAAAGTCAGTTTTTACCGCAGTAAGTCAAGTTTTACCATAGTTTACCATGGTCATTCCTATTTTTTTGTAGAAAGGTGTAAAGTCACTTTCTATTATAGTGATTCCAATTATTTGTGCACATAAGTCTTGTTGATTGTACTTGTGGGTTGGTATTTCACGATGGTTACTTTTGAAAATGGGAAAGATTCATGTTTTTTCAGCTCAATCTAATGAAGATGCTTCTTCTTTCATTCAAGAGTTTAACGATCTTGTATTTGTAATGCCCTCATAAGAAGGGAATAATGGACTGAATTTTTCCTACCTTTTTGGATGGTTCAACACTTAGGTGGTTTGAAACACTAGGTGATAATGTGAAAAATTCATGGGATTTATTAATCGAAAGTTTTCTTGAAGAATTTGGTGACAAAAAAATATGCGAGATCTCATGATCGAGATCACAAAGCTATCCCAAGGAGAGAAGGAGAAGATAAGGGATTATCATGCTCGTGTTCTAGAGCTAAGGAGGAAGCTCGATGCCTAGATTCGGAAGGAAGGATTAGCGGATGGGTTGATGAATGGTGTGGATAATCTCCTCTGTAAGCACTTCATTCTTGGGATGAAGCCAGAGATCAGACAATGAGTGAAGTATGACCACCCAACTACCATTGAACAAGCAAAGGAGATTGCAAGAAGGCAAGAAGAAAGCATGGAAGAGGAGCCCAAAGAAATTGTTGCTAAAGTAGAGCCTACACCAGCACCTTTGGTCCATAATCCACAACCACTCCCGGTGAGCACAAATATTTCTCCTAGTACATCTACTGAGTATGAAGATTTGCTCAAAAAGATGGGTCAGTTAACTATTAATCTTCTTCAAGGAAAGGAATTTAGTTCTCAGGGAGGAGATAGAGGTCCAAAAAGAAATATTTCTGAAGTTGTATGTTATGGTTGTTATAAAAAGGGTCATTATAAGTATAATTGTCCAGATAGAGCTTCTACATATGGTAAAGGAGATAATGATAAAGGAAAAGCACCTATGAATTCTTTTGATGTAGTAGATAAGAGCATAAATAATGAAGTAGATGTGTTTGTAACAAAAAGAAAGAAAGAAAAAGATAATCAAGATGGAAATGATCCTAAGAAGATGAAAGGAGAAACTAGTAAGAAACATAGGAGAAGAAAGTTGGGTGTGCAGGATTTTCTGATTTCATAGGGGCAAGGACCATACTCCATCTTGGAAGATCTGTCCAAAAGGCCTACAAATATTACATATGGTCAACTCTTGGCTATGTCTTCTGAGAAGAGGCGGGAGCTGCAAAGTGGACTCAATGCTCGACGAAGAAAGGAGGTTGAGGTCCCTGTTTTGGAGGCAGAGGCGGATCCCTATGCTCCACAAGCTGAGGTATTATGTAATGGTATTTCAATTCATGATGTCTTAGTTGATGGAGGTGTTGCAGTTAATGTAATGACCGAGTCTGTAATGAATATGTTGGGTTTAAAAATTGATCGCCCTTCAACACTTATGTTAAGGTCATTAAATAAAGGAAAAACTAAACCAGAAGGTGTAGTTTCAAATGTGGCAATATCTGTTATGGGTGTTGTATGTGTGGTAGACTTTCAGGTGATGAAAAATGGTACTGTTGTGTACCCAATGCTGCTGGGAAGACCATGGCTAAGGAGAGTTCATGCAAGAAACTACTGGAATGAAGGTTTCATGACACTTGGATGTGGTAGAGAGAGGGTGAAGATAAACATGATCCCTCGACATCATAAGGCAGAACCTGTGGATTCAAGTGATGAAACTGATGATTGGACATCCTCTGATTACTCTAGTACCAGTGAAGTGGACACTGAAGATGAAGAAAGTGAGGTTGATGTTTCAGTCATGGATATCCTTCCAGTCACACCAACTCATGACCCCATAAAATTATCTGAAGAAGAAGTTGATGATCGTCTCCAACAAATAAAGATTGGTGATGTTGTGATGGAGAGTGAGAAGGAATCCTACCTCCAGCTCTTTCGAAGGTACATACACCTATTCACTTTTGATTACAAGGAACTCTATCAAGTAAGTTGGGTAGAACATTCTATTGAGCTGGTAGATGGTGCTAAGCCCATAAAGCAAATGCCATATAGAATGAATCCTAATTTTTCCAAGACTGTAAAAGAAGAAATAGATAAGTTGCTTGATGCAGGATTCATATTTGCTGTGGAGAATTCAGAATGGGTTTCTCCCATTGTGATCTCAATAAAAAAGAATGGGAAGCTACGCATTTGTGTTGATTACAGGAAGCTCAATAAGGCAACAAAGAAGGATCATTACCCTCTTCCATTTTCAGATCAGATCTTGGACGAAGTAGCTGGCCAGGAGTGCTATAGTTTTGCTGATGGATATAGCGGCTACAACCAAGTTCGTATAGTAGAGAAAGATCAGCTGAAGACCACGTTCACCACTCCTTGGGGAACATTTTCTTATAGAGTTATGCCTTTTGGGTTGTGTAATGCTCCGGAAACATTCCAAGCATTTGATGAATAGGGTGTTCAAACCCTACATTGGGACCTTCATCAGAGTATTTTTGGATGATTTTTGCATCTATGGGAGCAAGTTGGACCACCTGCACCAAATGGAGACAACATTTCAAAGGTTAGATGAAGCACAAGCCTCACTAAACCCTACAAAGTGTGTCTTTGGATGTTCTAAAGGCATTTTGTTAGGGCATGTTGTATCCAGAGATGGTATTGGTACCTGATCTGATAAAGTTTCAAAAATCAAAGATTTACCATTTCCTATGAATAGAAGTAAGTTGAGATCATTTTTAGGCCATGTGGGTTACTATAGAAGGTTCATCAAGAATTTCTCAAAGATTACACAGCCACTAACCCAGTTCTTGAAGAAGGATGTTACTTATGAACCAGGAAATAAGGCGCATGAAGCTTTTGGACAACTGAAGGAAGCCTTGGTGTCTTCACCTGTTTTGAAGAATCCAGATTGGAGCAAGCCATTCATTGTGTACACTGATGCCTCAGATGCAGCACTAGGAAGTAATTTGAGCCAAAAGGATGAAAATGGGAATGAACATCCAATTTACTTTGGGGAGAGCATAAAATGAGTAAAGTCTTTGAGGTAAATTATATCAGTAATCAAAAAGAGGCTCTAGCTATCATTTTTGCTGTAAAGAAGTTTAGAAATTACTTCTAGGGAAAAAAATTTATAGTTGTAATAGATCATCGTGCTCTAAAATATATTGTAAATAAGCCTAACCCATCGGGAGGATAGCAAGATGGATAATTTTGCTACAAGAATTTCAATTTGATATTATAGATAGGCAGAAAGAAGCATGTCAATGCAGATGCACTCTCTCGAGCCTATGATGGTTTAGGATCATCTTGTGATGATGATGATTTCCCGATGCAAACATTGTTATCCCTTGACACAATCCCTAGTGAATACATAGATATTTGGAATTATCTGAATGAATTCAAGTTTCCTGATGGTGCCAATGCAAAGACTAAGAGAAAGATTACTCAAACCAGTCATCCATATTCTATTCTGCATGGAGTATTATTTTGAATAGGACCTGATGGACAGTACAAGAGGGCAGTTGGACATGATCAAGGGAAGGAACTGCTAGAAGAATTCCACAATGGTACATGTGGAGGGCACTTCTCTGGACAACTTATAGCAAGAAGGATCTTGGATGCAGGTTATCACTGGCCCACTCTTTTTAAAGATTGTTATAATTATTGTAAGACATGTGATATTTTTCAAACACATGGTAACCGTAAGACTTCATCAGCTCCATTATGCCCTATTCTTCCACTTGGTCCCTTTGAAAAGTGGGGAATAGACATTGTAGGTCCACTTCCAACTACCTCACGCCAAAATAAGTATATTGTAGTTTCCATGGATTATTTAACCAAGTGGGTTGAAGCTAGGCCATTGAAAACAACTTCCATGGATGAAGTGGCAAGGTTCATATATGAACGCATTGTCACCAGATTTGGTTGTCCATTAGAAATTGTAACAGATCAAGGAAGCCACTTCATTAATGAGGTGGTAGAAGCCCTAGTCAATAAGTTTTCTATTAAGCATAGGAAGGCAACAACATACAAGCCAAGCACAAATGGATAGGTGGAATGAACAAATTTTGTGTTGTGTCAAATTCTAGCAAAAGATGCAGCCTTGCAGGTACATAAATGGGATAAAAGGATTCATGCAACATTGTGGGCATATAGGGAAACATCAAAGTCAGCAACAGGATACTCTCCATTTCAAATTTTATGGCATTGATCCAGTTCTTCCTATTGAGTTTGATATTCCCACTGTGAGAGTTATGAAAAATGAAAGGATGGATGAAAGTGATTCAGTAAAAGAAAGGTTGGTACATCTTCATTTGCTAGAGGAAATGAGGGAAATAGCAAAGGATACAAGCCATAAGAAGAAAATGAAGCAGAAGGAATACTTTGATCAAAAGATCCATTGGTCTCCATTTCATGTGAATGACTTGGTTCTAGTATATGATTCCAGATACAAAAAAAGAAGACAGAGAAAATTTCTTCCAAAATGGATGGGGCCCCTACAAAATACAAGCAATTTATGCATGAAAATGGTACGTACCGACTGGAGGAATTGGATGGCACTCCCATTACAAAATGGGTCAACCACGACAAGTTGAATATTTTCCAAGCACCAGAATAGTCTACTCCGAGGACGGAGTAGAAGCTAGGAAGGGGGAAGATGTCGACACTAAAATTTTCCTCCGTAATTTCTATTTCATTAATGTATGTATTAGGAATAGGATGTTGTTAAGTATAATTAGTAGTAGCGTCTGATAGAAGATAACAGCAAGCCACAGTACGGTGCCACCAATAATGTGGAGTACGGTAACAATCAAAGTACAATAGGAATGTTGTAAAAAGTAAATATTTGTCGTAAGTGGTCCGGTAATGTTAAAATGTCAAAGTTTGGGTAATTAGAGAAGTAGGGTCTACATGATTAGGAATTAGAAATATTATATTGGTAATAAGGACAAGGAGTGAGGTCATAAATATTTTGTGTATTTTATTTGTAAAAAGTCTAAAAATGTGGAACCCATGTAAAATGATAAGGTTTATCTTATCTTAAAAGATAAGCTTACATGTACAGATAAGAGTTAAGGTATGGAATATGATTCGTCATAGTGGATTTCTTATCCTATCTTAGAGATAGGATGGATAAGCCTGGAAGTTCTATAAATAGAGAGGCCACCCCCCTCATTTAGCATAGAAGGAAGTAGTGAGAAATATTGTAGGAAGTGTGCAAAGGAAGCCATCAGTTTAAAGGTGTGTTGAAGAAGCCATTAAGAGGTGTAATTGTAAAGTTTCTCCCATAGTCTTGGTGAAAGGCAAGTGAAGTCAATAACACTTGAAGTACCTCATGGGTGAGATTGTAACAATTTCATGTTAATATTATCATTTACTTTGATATTTCAGATTTGTCATCATTCCGTCTTATCATAGTCGATGGTATTCTTGTGTTATGTTGTTGTTTTGTTTCCAGATTACATCCACCAAACTAAAGGATGTGCATTAGTAAATAATCATAGCACGAGGAGTTTCCGGTGAAGAATTATCATAGTGCCAGATTGGTGATGACAGTTCACCAAACTGGCATGGTCCCTCCACGTGTCCCAAACATTTCAAAATTGATTTGAAAAGTTTAAGTATAGAGTAGAGCTGGCGAAAGCCTCCACATGTCTCCCTATTACAATTGTTAAGGTGGGACCCTGAAGCAGATCCTCAAATGAGTTCCATCTCTCCACGTGTCCATGGTTTACCAAAACTATACCGGTCGCATGAAAAATTTGTTTAAGTCTGGGCAAGACAGCGGAAACCTCCACCTGTCTCCACAGCGCAACTCCAAGGTCAAACAAAAAGGTGAATTGTTAGATGAGCGTCAACCCTCCACATGGACAAGTTTTCGGTCTGAAGTGGGCCTTAGAGTTTCAAAGTGACCCATCAAACCAAATCTAACAATAAAGGGTCACGTTTCCATAGATGCTTAGATATGAATTTGACAGGGAAAAATACACCCGTCAAACTATAAAAAGTAGGAAAATCACCATTTGTGCCTGGAAATGAATCCTTGTTCAAGGATAGAGAATTTGGAAATGTTATAAAGCCCAAATATGATCCTTTGAGCTACGTCCAATATGGTTTCACCATATATTTGGGACAAAAATGATAGGGAAAACAAAACATGACAATGTGAAATAGAAGGAAGGAAAAAACCAGAGTTTTAGCCCAAGTTACCGATTATTTTCACATGAACAAAGGGATGAATTTTTTTTCTGGATTTTAAGTGATCCTCGACCAAGGAAGGGACTAATCATGGCAACCAAATTGAGGAAAAAAATTTCATTCATCAATACGGGAGATAGAAAACACGACAGAGCCTACAAACTGAAGAATTTCAAGGACAAATAAGGCGAGATCAAATTGAGCACCAACATCAGCTCTGAATCAAGGATAGGCACTCCCTGTGAGTGCCACAAAAAAAATAGTAGACCAAGTGCCAAAAACAAACCATTGGGCAACGAAGTCAAAGATAAATCTTGTAGAGTAGAGAAACCATAACCACCCTCCAAGAAACGAACTAAGAAACTAGCAAAACTAGGTCACCAAGGACCAGAACAAACAAAAACACAAAAGTAGAATGAAAACAAAGAACTATACACTATACAATGGAGTATTCCTTGATTCTGAGAAATCAATCAAGGAAATGTTTCAAATGCCTATCGTTAATAGACAATTCAAGCAGTTCCTTGTCTAAGTCTTTTAAGAAGAAGGTATTTTCACCAATACGAATGTCAATTGAATAAGGGCCCATCCACAATGTATTAAATTTACCATGCTTGCCCTTATCTTCATGCCTGCTATCCCATAATAGCACAAGATCCCTAATTCTAAAAGCTTTTGGAGTCACCTTCTTGTCAAATAACTTCTTCAACTTTTCTCTGAACTTCACATGCCACTGATGGGATGCCCTTCTTTCTTCATATAACTCAATAATCTGATTGATTCGAGAATCATATGGAATAACTTCTTGATCTTCAATTTTTGAACAAATTGAAATGAAGACAATTGCAAATAAAGGGGTAGAAAATCTTGAGTTCCATATACAAACTCAAATGGGATTTTACCAAAGAACTCTTCGACAGTGATTCACATCGGCCCAAACAACAGACTTCAGTTTCTCACCCCACTTCTTTTTTATCAGCTCTAAGGTTCTTCTAATGATCTTCAACAAGTTTTTATTGTTGGACTCAACCTATCCATTTCCTTGGGGATTGTAGTTAGAAGCATATGTCAAATTTATTCCATACTCTTTACACATTGCCACCAAAGGTTTGGCTCTAAAACTCATGGAATTATTAGAAAAAATTTTAACTGACACTTTAAATCTGCATATGATTTGATTCAGCATGAAGTCTATGATAACTTTGTGTGTTGCTTTCTTGGTGGGGATTGCTTCCACCCACTTAGTCAAATAATCAGCAACTACAAGAATCCATTTATTATTAGCACTAGAAGGATCATAAATTTCCCCAATGAAATCCATTCCCATTGTCTGAATGGGGCTTCAACTAACACAGGATACAAAGGAAGGGATCCTGAAGCTTTCATTCTTCTAGAAAAATGCTGGCAACTTTCACATTTACTAACCAATAGAGTTGTATCTTTAACGAGAGTTGGCCACCAATAACCAGCCCTCAAGATTTTATGTGTTGTAAGTCTTCCAAGAAAATTTCCCTCACAAAATCCTCCATGGAGATCATAAAATATTTTGGGGGCCTTATCTTCAGTATTACAACTCAAGAGTACTCCCAGGGGTTCTTCCAAGCTAAACCAAAATCAGTAATGACATATTTTTAGGAGGCTAACTTAAGAGATATTTTCTGATTTTTACTCAAATGTTCAGGGCAGCATAGATGTCTGAGATAAAATATTATATCTTTGTACCATTTAGATCTTAACAACTTTTCAAGGACATCCACCCTTTCTCCTTCTACTTCATTCACCTCAATAGTTTGCAAGTTTCTCTCAGCCATAAGCTTAGCTGTGCCCAAACCTCTTAAAAATTTCATGATTTGGATATCCATGTCATATTCTTGCAACTTTTTCACCCATCTACATATTTTTCTTGAGACCTCCATCTCTGATAAGATATCTTTCACCATGGTGTGGGGAATATAAGAAAAAAATTTAGAGCTCAAGATGTAAGGTTTGAAAACCTTTTTTCTTTCACCAAGGAAAATGCTTGCTTCTCCATGATGGTGTACTTCAACTCAGCTCCTTGCAATGCCTTACTAAAAAAGGCAATTGGTCTCTCAGCCCCTTCATCATCCTTCTACAACAAAATAGATGCAATGGTGTTTTTTGAAGCAAAAGAAAACACTTGGAAAGGATTCTTGTAATTTATATCTGCCAAAATTAGGGGCATGCTTTAGTGCTTCCTTAATCCGATTGAAAGCTTGAATGTAAGCTTCTTCCCATTTGATAACTTGGTCCTTCTTTATCATGCTAGTAATGGGGATGGTCACCTCAACAAAGTTAGACACAAATCTTCTAATAAAGTTTATTTGTCCAAAGAAGGATTGATCTCCCTTCTTAGTTCTCGGAATCAGAACCTTGTTGATGGCTTCCACTCTCTCTAGATCAATCATGACCCCTTCCTTTGATACAATGTGACCAAGAAGCTTTTCCTTTTGGACTCCAAAATGGCACTTCTTGGGATTCAAGGATATGACATAGTCTCTACAGCTTAACAACATTCTCTCCAAGTGCTGCAAGTGATCATTTATTTTTCTGGAAAACACAGTTACATCATCTTGATAAAAAACAATGAAATCATTGATATAACCAAAAAATGCTACATACATTGCTCTTTGGAAAGTTGCTCCAGCATTCATTAAGCCAAAAGGCATCCTGACATGGACATAAGTTCCCCAAGGAGTGGTAAAGGTAGTCTTTCTTCTTTCTGACTCCTTCACAACAACTTGATTATAGCCAGAGAAACCATCCAGAGTGGATAACAATTCAAAACCCGTTACCAATTATAGTATATTCTCCATGTTTGGAAGAGGGTAATTATCTTTCAATGATGCTTTATTCAAGTTCTTGAAATTTATGTAAAACCTTATATCACAATTTTTTTTTGACAGGCACTATGTTTGCAACCAAATATGAGTACCTTGTGGGCTGAATGATCCCTCCATCCCTCAACTTATTCAGTTCTTCTTTCATATTCAAAGAAAGAAGCAGATTGATGGGCCTCTATTTTTTCCTGAAAGGATTGGCATTAGATTCAAGAGAAATTTCATGTTAGAAAAAATATTCCCTATATGCCTTCAACTCAGAGTAAGACCAAGCTAGGAAGTCTTGATATTTCTTCAGGAATTGAACATAGAACTGCTTCTCTTCCTTGCTAAGATTGCTTCCTAACCAGATTTTACATGGTTTTTCCTTGTGCCAGGTCGTGATCTTCCACATATCTTGAAACTGATATACTTCTATTAATAATGCAATAAACATTATCAAATTTTGATTCAAGTGCCACAAAAAACCTCTGGGAATTGTGTTTTTCTTCAGCTGGATAATGTCTTTGCCAAATAAAGTTTCCTTTCCTTCAACAACACACACGATTGGTTCCAAATCTATATTTTGGTCAGCAAACACACCTTGGTTCTGTAGAAACCATTTCACCTAGGCATCATCATCAAACACTTGCAAATTTTTAAATTTTTCAGCGACAGATGGCTTTGTTAGTATTTCAACATCATACTCACAAAATGGAGACACTGTACAATTCCCAAATCTAGATCCTAGAACTTCTAACTTGTCTACAATAGTATTAAACTTTCTATCATGGTGCACAATATTAAAAGAGTCAAACATTTCAATCAAATCCCATATTGCGTGCTTGTATTGTTTCATTCTTTGATTTTCAGTAGCATACAATTTTCTAATTTGCTTGACAATCAAATCTGAATCCCCTTTGACAATTATATACTTTATACCATATTTCCATGTAATTCTTAAGACTAATAACAATGCTTCATATTCAGCAATGTTGTTAGTGTATTCAAAGTTGAGTTTGAAAGAAAAAACAAACTCTTCCCGGCATACAGAAATCAGAACAATTCCAGCACCATTTCCAAACTTGGAAGAAGCTCCATTGAATAACAAGGTCCAAGGTAAACCAACTTGTTCACTAAATTTACATTAGAAAATATTAAGCTCTTTTCCATCAGCAAATCCAACAAATTTATCAGCATCTACATCAGCATACAACACTTCATAAGAAACATTATTGGGATCTTCAATGAGGTGCAACATCTTCTTCTCTCCATACAACTTTACAAGGTTGCCTCAATTGGAATGATGGCAAGACATATCCATATGAACACTTCCACCAACACTTATAGAACACTTTCTTGATAACATCATGCCCCATTTGGTAGGCCAATCAACAATAACAACATCAAGTTTCAAGTTCTTACCCGGATAAGCTGCAAGTTGGACCACCAAACCTTTTACACATCCTACAACTGGGACCTCTCTAGAATCCATTGCAGTATGTTAGTATCCAAATTCATTCTCCTTTTCAATCTGAGCAGAAACACAGATTTGACATGGAGCTTAAAGATAGATAGATCATAGTGTGTGTCATTTTGTAGTCGGGGATGAGATTTAACTGGCCCTTTGTTACTTAGATTTGTGGAGAGATGCATAACACCTTTAAGAGTATTTGACCTATCCTCACTACTTTAGGCCATGCCTCTTCGAACAGGGTGATAGGACCCTTAGTGTAACCTCTAATTTATGAAGGAGATGTAGATATCCTTCATTTGGAAAAATTTTATGAAGAAAAACTTGGGAAAATACGGTCAATACTCCATAATTTAACTCTTAAGATTTTTCACTTCTAAACGATGGAGATACTTTCAAAAAGGCTAAGGTTACTAAAGATTAAGAAACCTTCATATTTTAGTAAGTAGATTTTGTTCCTTTGTTGATATACTGGGAAAACAAGGGTAGTTCAGGATGGATCAATTATTTTTGAATAATTTTGGTGGGAGATGAAGCAGGATAAATTTGATTATAAAAAATCTTCGAAGTTACTTCACAACAATGAACAACTCAACAATAGAAAGCTTCAGAACAGTTAAGACGTTCCTTCAACTAGAAGGTGTGGTTCAATGAAGGCCCAAATCAACACGTTTTCACATAATATTTGAGACTCTAACACAGAGGATTGAATTGAGAGGCTAAATAAAACACCAAAGTCTCTCAACAATCATGCCTAAGGTACACCCAAAGAATTACAAAAAATCTTTATCAACAAATGATAGTGAATTGATTTTAATTTTTTTTTATCTCATCCAAGATGAAGGCTCTTCTTGAAATGAAATTGTAAATACCATTAAATTTTCATAGTGACGAGATTATATGTGATTTCATGAATATTTCAATGTAAGATTGCAATAGGAATGAAAGAAACTATTTGCAGACATTCTAAAACAAAGAAAACACAAATTTCTAGAGATTGGACACAAATTAATTTCAAAATTGCTTAGATTCATCAACAGGGGAAAGCTTCCAGAGCAATCTCAGTGCTCGTCAATGGCTATACATCTGCAACCAACTTGACACGATAGAAAATCTAACATAGAAGAAAATAACAAGGTTATCTCGGCTTTGGTCTCTCACGAAGATGAATTTCTCAAATTTTCTCTTAAGAATTCAACCTCTAACCATTTGCAAGAGTATTCTCATTGCATTTATACATTTTACTCACTAAATTTTCCCCAAAAAAGAAATAATATTTGAGGGACCTTTGCGTGTGAACAATTTGCTTTAGAAATTAACGTTTAACAAATTCAGATCTGAAAGCTGCCAGGTGAACCAATTGTGAACTGATCACAAAATTTGGGCCCTCGACTAATGACTAGGATGCCATGCCACAAATTTTTGGTGATCCTTCTAATCATTCTTATTTTTTCATGCGAGAAATCCCCTTTTCAATCATTTTTGGAGACTCTGCACAATGGTTGGATATGACATGTAATATTTTTCACTTTCAAGGCAACACCTTTTTCTTATTTTGCACCTGCACTTTCATCATTTCATCCCTTTCCCTCTCTTTCCTCTGAAATTTTTCCCCACATCCATTTCCTCTGGTAATTCCCATTTTTACAATTTCTGAGCAATTCCCACTTAAAAATATCGACCTTAACAATCCTTAGACTCATAATTTAATTTTCAAATCCATTCAATGACACCTTATAGATAGAGAGGACAAGGAATTTCATCAAAGAACAATGAAAAATAGTGCGTATTCACGTCTCTAGAAGTCTTGGAGAAAAAATGGTGGAAAAATAGGTGAAATGCATAACAACCATTGATTCTACCCCTTCTCCATTTTATATCATAGCCATCCACATGTTTCCTTAGCACAACTACAAAGGAGAAGCATAGAGGCAAGTCCCAAACAAGCACAAGCCTTCCACGTACCCTGGGCCAAAAAAAAATCCCTTTTGGCCTTTCAAAAGTCTAAGTATAAAAAGGAGCCAGCGAAAGGCTCCATGTGTCTTAATGGCTTATTTTCAGATGGTCCCCAAAAGTAGAGACCCAAAACAAGTGTGGGCTCAACACGTGTCTCAATCTGGCAGAGTCTATTAAAAACATTGAAGGTTCAACAGAAGGTGCCATGTGTCTATGGCTTGAGATAATTTCCTTTGGCCATTGAAAATTCCAAGTAAAAGGGCAGAGTGAGCAGAATCCTCCAAGTTTCCTCCTTGTTCTTCTTCAGAATAAAAATTAGGGGCCGGTCCCCAAATAGGCGCAATCCCTTCACGTATCCGAGGCCTTTAGAAACTTACTTTAAAATTCTAAGTATGGGAAGACCTGGCAGAAGCCTCCACGTGTCTTCATGGCGCAACTGTTAAGGTGGGACCCTGAGACGGATCCTCAAATGAGTGACAGCCCTCCATGTGTCCATGGTCTGCCAAAACTTTATAGGCTACATGAAAAATTTGTGTTAGTCTGGGTAAAGTAGCGAGAAACCTCCATGTGTCGGCCCGACACAACTCCAAGGCCAAACCAAAAGCTGAATTTCCAAATAAGCATCGTTCCTCCATGTGGACAAGTTTTGGGTTGAAGGAAGCCTTAGAGTTTTTAGAGTGCCCCACCAAGCCGCATCCAACCAAAAAGGGAAATGTTTCTACTGATGTAGAGATGTAAATTTGGTGGGGAAAAAGACACCCGTCAAACCGTAAAAATGCAGGAAAACCACAATTTGAGCCTAGAAATGAATCTTTCTTCATGGACACAGTTTAGAAATGATATAAGGCCCAAATTTGATCATCCAAGCCACATCCAATCATGTTTCCACATATATTTTGGACAAAAGAGACATGGACAACAACACGTGACTGTGGAAAATGGAAGGAAAGGAAAAACCTGAGTTTTATGACCAAGTTACAGACTCTTTCCTATGGAAAGAGGAACAAAAAACAAATTTTGGACCTTTAAGTGATCCTCAACCAAGGAATGGACTGATCATGACAACCAAATGGAGGATAGAGTCTTCAAGCAACAACACGGAGAGATAGAAAACATGACAGAGGCAGCAAACTGAGGAATTTCAATGACAAATAGGGCGAGACTAATTTGAGCACCAAAATCGACTCTGAATCAAGGATGGGAACTCCCTGTGAGTGCCATAAGAACAAATATCAGACCAAGTGCAAAAAATAGACCATTGGACAATGGCGTCAAAGAATAAGCTTGTAGAGAGAATTGAGAAACTACCAAAACCAGGTCACCAAGGACCAGAACAAACAAAAACAAAATTAGATGAGAACAAAAAACTATACATTGTAAAAATGGAGTATACCTTGATTATGAGAAATGAATTAAGGAAATGCTTCAAATTCCTGCCATTAATAAGCAATTCAAGTAGTTCCCTGTATAAGTATTTTAGGAATAAGGTATTTTCACCAATTTGAATATCAATTGAATAAGGGTCCATTCAAAATGCATCAAATTTACCATGATTTCCCTTATCTTCATGTTTTCTATCCCATAAAAGCACAAGATCCCCAATGCTAAAAGCTCTAGGAGTCACCTTTTTGTCAAATAACTTCTTCAATTTTTCTCTGAACTTCACATGCCTCTGATAGGATGCCCTTCTTTCTTCATCCAACCTAATAATTTGATTGATTCGAGCATCATGTGGACTAAATTCTTGTTCTTCAATCTATTGAACAAAATTAAATGAAGACAATTACAAATGGAGGGGAAGTAAAGCTTGAGTTCCATATACCAATTCAAATGGGATTTTACCAGTAGCTCTTTTGACAGTGATTCTATCAGCCCAAATGAAAAATTTCAGTTGCTCACCCCACTTCTTTTTGTTCAGCTCCAAGGTTCTTCTAATGATCTTCAACAATTTTTTATTACTGGACTCATCTTGTCCATTTCCTTGGGGATTGTAGTTATAAGCATATATCAAATTGATCCCATACTCTTTGCACATTTCCACCAAAGGTTTACATCTAAAACTCATGGCATTATCAGCAACAATTTTAGCTGGCACTCCAAATCTGCATATGATTTGATTCATCATGAAGTCCATGATAACTTGTTGTGTTACCTTCTTGGTCGGGATTTCTTCCACCCACTTAGTGAAATAATCAGTGGATATAAGAATCCATTTATGACTAGCACTAGAAGGATCAGAAATTTCCCCAATGAAATGCATTCCCCATTATCTGAATGGGGCTTCAACTGACACAAGATGCAAAGGAAGGGAGTCCTGAATCTTTCATTATTCCATAAAAATGCTAGCAACTTTCACATTTCCTAACCAAAAGAGTTGTATCATTGAAGAGAGTTGGCCACCAATAACTAACCCTCAAGATTTTATGTGTTGTAACTCTTCCCGTAAAATATCCCCCATAGAATCCTCCATGGAGATCAACAATTATTTTAGGGGCCTCATCTTCAGTAATGCATCTCAAGAGCACTCCCTTGGGTTTCTTCCAAGCTAACCCAAAATCAGTAATGACATACTTTTGAGAGGCTAAATTAAGAGCTATTTTCTGATTTTTACCCAAATATACAACGCAACATAGATATATGAGATAAAAGATTATATCTTTCTACCATTTAGAACTTACCACTTTTCAAGGACATCCACCCTTTCTCCTTCTATTTCATTCACCTCAATAGTTTGCAAGTTGCTCTCAGCCATAAGCTTAGCTAGGCCCAAACCTCTTACCAATTTTTTCATTTGGGTATCCATGTCATACTCCTGCAACTTGTTCACCCATCTGCATCTTTTTCTAGAGACCTCCATCTCTGATAAGATGTCTTTCACCATGGTGTGGGGAACATAAGCAACAACTTTAGAACTTAAGATGTAGGGTCTAAAAAACTTTGTTTCTTTCACCAAGGAAAATGCTTGCTTCTCCATGATGGTGTATTTCAAATTAGCTCCCTGCAATGCCTTACTGAAAAAGGCAATTGGTCTCTCAACCCCTTCATCATCCTTCTGGAACAAAATAGATGCAATGGTGTTTTCTGAAGAAAAATAAAACACTTAAAAAGGATTCTTGTAATTTGGGGCTGCCAAAATAGGGGCATGCTTTAGTGCTTCTTTGATCACATTGAAAGCTTGAATGGAATCTTTTTCCCATTTGATAACCTGGTCCTTCTTCATCATACTAGTAATGGGGATGGTCAATTTAGTAAAGTTAGACAAAAATCTTTTGATAAAGTTTATTTTTCCAAAGATGGATTGAATGACATTTTTAGTTCTTGGAATTGGAACCTTGTTGATGGCTTCCACTCTCTCGGGATCAATCATGACACCTTCTTTTGATACAATGTGACCAAGCAGCCTTTCCTTTTTCACTCCAAAGTAGCACTTCTTGGGATTCAATGATATGCCATACTCTCTACACCTTATCAAAATTCTCTCCAAGTGTTACAAGTGACCATTCCTATTTTTGGAAAACACACTTACATCATCCTGATAAACAATAATGAAATCATTGATATAACCAGAAAATGCTACATCCATTGCTCTTTGAAATGTTGCTCTAGCATTCATTAAGCCAAAAGGCATCCTGACATACACATAAGTTCCCCAAGTAGTAGTAAAGGTAGTCTTTATTCTTTCTGACTCTTGGATAACAACTTGATTATAGCTAGAGAAACCATCCAGAGTAGATAACAATTTAGAACCAATTACCAATTGTAGCATATTCTCCATGTTTTACAGACGGTAATTATCTTTGAGTGATGCTTTGTTCAGGTTCCTGAAGTCTACGCATATTCTTATGTCACCATTCTTTTTTCTAACAGGCACTAGGTTCGCAACCTAAGAAGAGTACCTTGTGGGTTGAATAAACCCTCCATCCCTCAACTTCTTCATTTATTCTTGCATCTTCAAAGAAAGGAGCGTATTGATGGGCCTCTTTTTTTTCCAAAAGGCTTGGCATTACATTTAAGAGGAATATCATGTTGGAACAAATATTCCCTGTATGCCTTCAACTCAGAGTAAGACCAAGCTAGGAAGTCTTGATATTTCTTCAACAATTGAATATAGGACTGCTTCTCTTCCTTACTAAGATTGCTTTCTAACCAGATTTTATATGGATTTTCCCTTGTGTCCAGGTCGTGCTCTTCCACATCTCTTGAAACCGATATAATAATTTTAATAATGCAATCGGTATTATCAAATTTCAACTCAATATCCACTAAACCTCTGGGAATCATGTTTGTCTTTAGTTCGATGATTTCTTTGCCAAACAAAGTTTCCTTTCCTTCAGCAACACACATCAATGGTTCCCAATCTATATTTTGGTTAGAAAACTCACCTTGGTTCTATAGAAACCATTTCACCTGGGCATCATCAT
Source organism: Taxus wallichiana var. yunnanensis (assembly GCA_018340775.1). Classification (NCBI taxonomy): domain Eukaryota; kingdom Viridiplantae; phylum Streptophyta; class Pinopsida; order Cupressales; family Taxaceae; genus Taxus; species Taxus wallichiana. The sequence continues at coordinate 777,705,613 of CM031240.1, forward strand.
CAAACACTTGCTAATTTTTAACATTATCAGAAACAGATGGCCTTGTTAGTATTTCAACATCATACTCACAAAATGGAGACACTGTATAATTCTGAAATCTGGATCTTAGCACTTCTAACTTGTCTGCAACAACATTAAACTTTCTATCATGGTGCATAATATTAAAAGAGTCAAACATTTCAATCAAATCCCAAACTGCATGCTTGTATTGTTTCATTCTCAGATTTTTAGTAGCATACAATTTTCTAATTTGCTTGACAATCAATTATGAATCCTCTTTGACAATGACATCCTTTATACCATATTTCCATGCAATTATCAAGCCTAATAACAATGCTTCATATTCAACAATGTTGTTAGTGCATTCAAATTTAAATTGGAAAGAAAATCCAAACTCTTCTTGGCCTGGGAAAATCATAACAATGCCAGCACCATTTCCAAACTTGGAACAAGCTCCATCAAATAACAAGGTCTATGGAAAACCTACATGTTTACAATTTTTGCACTTGTGCAAAAATGGGAAACTCGAAACTTCGTCATTACGATGAAATTCATGGGTGAAGTATACCTAAGCTAAGGAAGTTCGATTATTAGTTACTGCTGAATTAGTTATAAGATTAAATGAAATCTGCAGTTATGTGTGCTATCACAAAACATAACAAATCACATAGTCTACAATTTCATGCCATCTTCAGCAAAAGAACACAAAGCCTCGAAGGAAAGTTGTGTTGTCTTGATGAAGATGACAAATTACAGAGTAGGTGAAGTGTTGAGTTTTGAAGCAGCAAACAGAAATACAGATATAAGAAAATCAGGGTTCATTACTGAATGTTACAAGTTCTCATCAATTTTCTTTCCTTCATGATTAAGACATTTAATTATGTTACTGAGTTGTTTAGTTCATTATACAATCCATACAGAGAAGCTAGAATGCAGAAGGGAATACACAACTCATTTTAAAAATTCAATGTTTTATTCACAAGGAAGGTCAAATGCTTCCCACACAAGCCATGGGATGTAACTGAAAAATAAAGTACATCTTTAAAAAAAGGTACACATGTATGAAAGATAAAGCAAAGGAGTATGCATGAACCCATCATTGCCTTGGGGTTTCTTTCTTTGATTGAACACATCTCCATTTCCAACTTCTTCTTCATCTCCACTGTAGAAGCCACTGTACCTCAAAAAAAGAAAAGGATAACTATCAGTTATGAGCTTAGGGATCAATTCATATTCCTAGACTCTTCTAATTTGTGCATATGAATCTCTAATAATAGGAGATGTAATTTACTTGAATATCAAACTGCATGCATGCTTTATTCACTCAGATAGAATGAAGGAAGAGAAAAGAAAAGAAGAAAACATGGACATAAGAGAGGCCAAAAAGCCTAAGTATTTTCTAACTGTTTTCCTAAGTGAGTAGGTACAAGTTGTAGCCAATGAAAAATAAACAAGTCATAAGTGCATGCATAAAAAGGAATAATGTAACTCAAGGTTTTAGTAATTTTTTGAAGTGTAAGAAGTTACAATACAAAAGAGAGACTCGGAGATAGAAATACATGTTTTATTTTGCTACAGAAGGAAGAAGCAAAATTCAAAAGTTGATGTTTGGCTTGGAAGAAAGGTTTATAACTGAAATAGAATAAAGAAGATTTTGGGAAAATTTGACTGAGCTTCGCCTTGTAAAATGGACATTTACAACTTTTCATCATGCTACTTTCAACTACTAACATGCTTTAAAAGAATTGTTTAAATCAAGTAAGTGATATAGAAAAGTAGTAAAGCATGCCATGATCAAGATAAATAGTTACGATGTCTCAGTTTTATTTACCAAATCAGCTTCAACATGAAGTGTTATGTTCTATATTCTAGATCAGAAAGTACAACTACTATAGCTAGAAATGGATGGAAGAGAGAATTATGGAAAAAAATTCCAGGGCTTCACCATGAAAAGTCAACATTTCAAATTTTCCAGCATACATAGAAAGTTGTAATAAAGATCAAACACAGTGTTTATGCAGAAAAGAAAAGGAACTATACTTTCAGTCATCAAACTGAAGGATTTTGGAGCATTCATTATAAGCCTAAACAACTGAAGAGAGATGAAGTTGCAAGATGAATCTTACAAGTACAACATTCTATAAGTACAGTCTTTAAATTAATCAAGTGCCAACTACACGAGAATACTACAAGTAATAGCTTCAGAGATCAAATTGATTACAGGATTTACAGTTACAAAAATAGAAGTCATTCAGAATGAATACAGAAATGCTGCAATATCAGTGGAATAGGCTCGACAACTAGAGTGAATCCATTTATCTAAAAATCAAAAGCATAATAGTCAAAGGAAGGTTCTAGATACAAACTTCCAAAATCTTCAAGGAATGTGTTCAAGGAAGTAATTGACACACTTTTAAACAAGTTACAAATTCTCTCAAAAGGCTTGGGCTATTTACTTGGTGATACAAATAAAAGATGACCATTATATTTAAGGCCATGGGCACACCTTTTCAAAGTATTAAAAGATGAAGTAATTTTCTAGGTGTTGAGCTCAAAATAGAGTTTTATTCAGTGAGCCATAAACTTACTAGTTAAACAGATCTGATCTCACATGATATTGGTAATAGAGAAAATCAAAATCTCAGAGATAATCTTATAATGCAAAACATCTGATAAACTCAGAACAGTCAAGGTCGAATTAACATAGGTTTAAAGAATAGCTGAGGAAGACTATACCAATTCGAGGCACAAAAGAGATGTTACAATAAAAAGAATGTATTTCTCAAGCCATAATGAACCAATTTAGTGAAAATAAAGTGATTAGCAAAACCGTCGAAAGGAATCAGATTACAAAGTTCAAAGTGTTTTCGAGAAACGAATAGACCAAGTGAATATTAATGGTTGAATGAAATCAGAAAATGCAAAACTAAGATTGTATGAAGTGGATTTAAAATTTTTAGAAAATATTATTAGCCTCAAGAACAGATTGCAAAATGAAAAGGAACGAAGGAGTCGAATACCCATAACAGTAAACATTCGAGATCTGACATGTTTGAGCAAATAGGAATATCCATTTATTATTCAGAACAATAGGCTCAAACAGAAAAGCTTTAAGTCAAACGGAACACACATCCGAATTGAAAAGTATTCAAGCATTTTAGAGGTTAACATTCTTTTAAGGTTAATCACCTTCAAATTGCAGTATAAGAAAGAAAATTATAGATCCTATTTTTTAATCGTGGACCCATTAATGGATACCAAGTCAGAGAAAGAAGTAAAAAAATTTACTGGTTAAATCGAAGTGGAGAAAACCCTTGAGATATCATCGAGCTCAAAACTAAAAGGACCAAACCCGAAATGAGTTCAACTTGAAAATGACCAGAGTCATCCAAGAGATCACACGAAGAAATGCAAAAGAAGATGAGTATTTGAAGCTGAAGTGACGATGAACAAAAATACCAGCAAAAACTCAAGGATTGAAAAGCTTACTAACCTCATCAAGAAGTGCTACAAAGACAAATCTAGAGAGCTCAGGAAAAAGGGCCAACCTCGACTAAAAGCAAATAGAAAATAAAGATGTAACTTAGTCGAGAGAATCGATCCGCTAAAAGCTGAACTTCATAGAATAAAATGACAGAGAGATCAATACTTCTATTCACAGATCCTCACAGAGCTCAAAAGGTTGCATAGAGCTCAAAGGAAAACACTAGCAGTGGCGGCCACCAGAGAAATAATACAGGAAACGAGCTCTAAGCTCTCACCTTCATGATGGTCGTCCAATGAAGTGACATAGAGAATCAAATGAACAGAGTTGAGTTTTAAAATCAACAATGGCACAACTCAAGGACCTCAAAACAATGGCTTTGAAAAGAAAATTTTCCAGGGCTTTGACCGCATAGTAAAAATCAAATGAAATGGTCATTCGGGTCGAGCCTCACTTTACCATGCAAACTCAGGAGGTGTTTTCAACCTAACTTAACCATAGTTAATAATTAATGGTTCCAGATCGATAAGGATGCAGATCAACATCTCCAGATCGATCCCCAATTTCAATGCAAACCATGGTTCGAATCTTCAAAAAACACATTTAATACAAGTCAGAAACCCTAATCATGCTTTGAAGATCAATGATCAAAATTGAAAAGTACAGAGATCAACTCTCACAAATTGATCATCAAGATCGATGCAAAAGTAGTCCAAGTGAAATGGCGGTCAATTGACAAACTTGTCCAATTTATCAAAATTTCAAACTGTCAAAATTTCCTCCATAGGCCCGAAAGTCCGCAGAGTACACATGGTGGAACAATCGAAAGGTGGGAGTCTCTTTAGTTTTTAAAACATTAAAGGTGCAAAAGTTAAAAGTTCTAAAATTTCCTGCAGGCCCAACACGGATATGTGTCATCACCATAACAAAAGCGGAGGCCAGGGGTATTTTTAAGTTTGAAACTTTTGTAGAAAGGTTAAAAGTTCAAAAAAATTCCCACAAGCCCGAACCTCCACGGTGAAACCCTAAACCGCAGGTTTAAGATTGATGGCCGAAGATGAAAAAGGACATAGATCAATGGCCTAGAACGATCAACAAATATTAAAGAAAACTCAACTTGAGTTACATATGCCACTGACAAAGTTACCAAGGGGTGAGTCACCATGGAGAAGGGGCCAGCCCACGTCATCGAATCAAACAAAATCATTGCATTTGAAATTCAAAAGATCACTATAGTCCAGACCTTAAATAATGCAAAGCCCGACCATGCATGCTGACTATAATCACCGAAAAGGTGAGAATTAAATTAAGTATATACAAATTGCAAAAGGGGCCAAGAATTATACATGCTCACAATGATAACCAAGATCCAAAGGTGGCGGACTATAATATGATGGTAAAGTGCAAAAGTGGTCCCCACTTCAAGGAGCTAAAGTGGATTTGCAAAATGTCACTTCATGTGACCATTTTGAAGGAGATGTCAATGTCAGAACATGTGCACATGGACAGGTGGTCCCCACAGTGGATGTCTATTTTTGCAAGTATTGCAATTATTTTTATTCACAAACAGAGAGTTGATTTTTTGCATACTTCACAAGAGGACAAAATAGACAAGAAGATGAATTCACATGCACAAGGAAAAAGACTTGCCTTGCAAGCAAGCTTATTTTAGCAACTTATCTACTCTTGCTTTCTTAAAAATAGAACAGTCAACTTCAGTTTGGTTGTATTGTAATTAAGGCTAATAATGCCTATTTGTAATTGCATTTTCTATTTTTATTCCTTTATCTATTATTAAATAAAGGATAGAAATGGAATCCATGGGAGAGTACAAGCCTTAGGCTATTTTGAGGAAGAGGGTGAATTTAATTGTTTCTATATATTGTGTGCCTTTGCAAAGCACAAAAGGAACTTCTAGAGGACTTTTTGTATATAGGAGTACTAAAGCAATTTTTTTGGGTTTTTCCTTCTAAGTGTGAAGAATTTCTGCCTTACCAATCATTTGCAGTCTTGTGTATGTTTCTATTATTATTTTGAATGCAAATTCCTGATAAATCATCTTACCCTGCTGCAAATTCATTATTTTTGCATAATTTTAATGTGCATGTTAACTTATTAGTGTTGTTGTGATATTTTTTCCTCAGTACAACAAAGTGTTTGCCCTTAAATTTTGTAGAAAATTGTTGGCTCGTGCATCAAAATCCTTCACATATCAATTGTGCATATACTCAGTCAAAGCCCTCATACAAATTTGGTGTATCACCTTAGTTTTAATTACTTTATAGTCATCTTTTACTCTTAAACCCTAGAATCAATTTAGGATACATCAACAAGGAACCGGCCTTGATACCAGAGACTCACCTCAAAATTGGTATACCCAATGACTTGAGGTGTTTCCATTGTATCTTCGAAAGTAAGAGATCAAATTTTGCAAGCTTTGAAAACCTGTAGCCATCTCTCTACAAGGTGAACTTTCGAGAGATAATAGTTTTTGGCACGCCCGATGGGACAATGAATCAGATCTCCATGCAAGTTACAAATTCCATAACAGATCTACAATAGATCTACAGTAGATTTACAACAGTTACAAAGTCACTTTCGGAGCAAGTTGCAAAAATTTATTTTAAAGATTTGAAGATCTTTTGGCGACTCCACAGAGCTCATTTCAGACTAGTATTGTAACATATTCCATGCCTAAAGTGACTACAAGATCATCGGTAAGAGGAATTCCTCCTGAGTTTGTTTCTTTACCCTTGAATTTTGTTAGAAGGAGAAGAGTTGGTAATACTTTACCTTATAATAGACCTAGTTTTGATAACCCTCCTCTTGATATTCCTTCATGATGTATCAATTTCTCTATTAGCATCCCAGTTTTTCAAATGGCTATTCAACCACCAAGGAATTTTGTGACCTTTACTAATGACAGTCCATTAGAAATCCCAATTTACCATGACATTCCTAATGCTGCCATGAAAAGTTTTCCATCATTCATAGGTGAAAATCAGGTTACACCTATTGAACATATTAAAGATATTGCAGCCCTATGTGCAGTCCATAATATCACTCATGAGGGCATATATTTAATACTTTTAGCTGCATCTTTTAAAGGGAAGGCCTTGCAATGTTATAGAAACCTAGAAATTGGAAGTATAAGAAGTTGGGATAACTTAGGTGAAAAATTGCTGAAATAGTTCCAGGATAATTCAGATCATTTATCTCTCATTGAACAATTGACTACTATTAAAAGAGCTCCCAATGAGTTTATGTCCAGTTTCAATATCTATTTTTCTAGAACTTGGGAGAGAATTCTAGCAAGTGTCAAGCCTCAAGCTGATCATGCTTTCCTTTATTATCTTAGAGCATTAAACAGTGATATCTCAACTATGATTCAATCAATGGGGTGAGAAACACTCCAAGCTAGCCTACGATATCACTATTCGAGCTGAAAATAGTCTTATTCAAGCTAGAAAATTGGCACCAAGACCTTCAATGCCCTTTTCGGTAGATTTAGCACCTATTCCTTAGCCTATTACAATCATAGAACCTACTATTGTAGCTACATCAGATGATGCATTCAAAGCTTTGCAAACTACAGAAATAAATTGACTTCGATTGATAATAGAATTGCATTATCCAGCAGACCCTATCAGGCTCCTTATCAGCAAAATCAACATAATCAACAAAATAGGAAACCCTGTCAAAAAAATCAAAATTATTGGCAGCCTTACCAACAAAGACAGTTTGACCCAAAGGCTCCTAGTTCATCTAACGCTTTAGTCCTAGTTAATATGGCTACAAACGAGTGGTGTCAACCTTGCAATCAACCTCATTCAGCTACAACTTTCACAAATACTTTTCTGAATCTGAATCTTGTTGAACAACCTCAATCTGAAACATTTTTCATGCCTCAAATGGAGGGTGGGTAGTAAGAGACCCATGTTCAAAATGCACCTAAACAAAATTTAGTTAGCTTTAATGAGGAGGATTTCATTGCAGTCACTACTAAGGCTCAAGGGAAAGCTGTTGAAAGTCAAAAACAACAAAATAGGCCTATCCTGCCTACTGTCACTGATAAGACAACATCTATAGTTCCGAAGTCAACCAATAACCCTGTTGTTCCTCAAAAACAACAAGTGTTCCAGTTGATAAAGATTATAAAAAACAGCTACAGCCTGATCCAAGAAGACTATTTATACCTTAGATATCTAAGGTAACTGAAGCATAATCAGTTTTTGCTAAGGGCTACTCTAAGACAGTTTAATCTATCTCTAAAAAAATTTCTTCTTTCAACATTGTTGATGTAATGAAAAAGCATAATGTTAGTATCTCAATGTGGGATTCTCTAAGTATTCGTGGACAGTTAGATTTACTTTCTCATGAACTAGCTAAGTTGCAGATTTCTTCAAATACAACAGAAAATGAAGTTTAGAAGACAGACATGGTCCTTGGAACGTTTGAATAAGACCACATTAAAGAAGTTAAGTTGATGGTTCAAAAGGTTATGAATGCTTATTACATCAAGAAACCACCACCATTTTATTATTCATTAACTATTGGAGAACATCTAGTTCATAATTGCATGGTAGATAGTGGTGCAAGTAGCACAGTTATGCCAAAAGTGATTGTAGAAAAATTGGGTCTACAATATGAGCCTATAGAAAGGAGTGTCTTACATCTTGATGGGACTGCAACTAATAAAGTTGGCATAATAACAAATTTAGAAGTGACATTACATGCTTGCCCAAATGTATCTATTCTGCAAGATGTAACTATTTTAGATTTACCTCCATACTTTTCTTTATGCTTGTCTAGAGACTTCATATCAAAAATAGGAGGTTATCTCTCTTCATATTGGTCCTTATTTTTCACTACTCATTATGGTACAAAAGTTACTATCAATTCAGAGTCATTGGCCAGATTTCACATTGAACCTCACTCTTCAAATGTAGTGGCTAATTATTAGGCCCTAGATTAGTCAGATTTTGATGAGGTAGCTCATGTTTCAACATTAGATGGTTTTTCTAACATGTTTATGGATGAAAAAAAGTGGAAGAACATGCTCATGATCCTTTTAAGGAAGTTGAAGAACACATGTTTGGTGTGTATTGTATACATGAAGAAAATACACCACTTCCCTTACTGTCCAAAATAGAAGATTCAACAGAAGGGATTTGGAAGCTTCATTTTGATAGGGCTAATAACAAGAAGGAATAGGGAGCAGGTCTAATGGTCACTTCCCCAACAAATGAAATGCATCTTTCATCTTTGAGACTCTAATTTCCTTGTACTTGCAATGTAGCTGAATACGAAGCTTTAATTCACGGCTTGCTTTGGGCCAAAAAAAGAGGTATCAGCATGCTACAGATTTTTGGTGATTCTGAGTTGGTTATTAATCAAGTAAGAAATTTCAATGTTTGTAAGAATCCATTAATGAAGTCTTACAGACATAGATTTCCAGACTTAATGGAAGATTTCGACGCTATTAACATTCAGTCTATTCCTAGAGCTGAAAACAAGCATGTAAACAAACTTGCAATAGTTGGGGCTAGTTTTGAAGTGTTGGAACAAATTGAAAATAGAAAAATCTAGCCTCATATAATGTTAATTTTCAAGCCCTCAGTACACGATAATGATTCAAATTGGAAAGTTTTTGAACGTGATGATCAAATCAGTAGATTTTGTAGCAAGAAGTTGAGTTTTCTGCAATTAATCAAGATAAATTGCAACACTTATATGGTGACCAGATTGTTCATTTGAAGAAAAATAAACTGCCTCGAGGTCTAGTCACATTAGAAGACATCTTCCTCACTGACGATCAATGAAGAAAGGTCAAGACTAAAATGTCAACTCATGCTGATAATTACGAAGAGATATCAGTTGATGAAGGAAAAAAGATATTTCTTGGAAAAGTATGTTCCTTGACTGAAAAGTAGTCATTTATTAATCTTTGCAAGGAGTTTAAAGATGTTTTTGCTTGGAAATACCAAGATCTGAAAGGATTTGATCCTAGTTTAGCACAACATATAATTGAGTTGCAGCCAAATTCTAAACTTGTTAGACAGAAACAAAGGCATTTGAATCCCAAAATAGAACCTATGATGAGGAAATAATTGTCTAAGTTGATTGAATTGGGTATTATCTTTCCAGTTAAGCATTCAAGTTGGGTAGCCAATCTTGTTCCTGTTAGGAAGAAGAATGGTGAAATAAGACTATGTCTAGATTTCAAAGATCTTAATAAGGCTTCATTAAAAGACCATTACCCACTCCCAAACATGGATTAGATTTTGAGGCAGTCTCAGGTTCAGATAGACTATCTCTTCTAGATGGTTACAATGGATATAATCAGATTTTAGTCCGGGAAGAAGATAGTTATAAAACAACTTTTACCACTAAGTGGGGTACGTATGCTTATAAAAGGATGTATTTTGGTCTTTCAAATGCTAGTGTAACATTTCAACGTGCAATGGACATGGATTTTCACAGCCTGTTAAATAAATGCATCCTTGTTTATTTAGATAATGTTACTATATTTTTGAAAGATTCTGAAGAACATCTAATGCATTTAAGTAAGACTTTTTAGTTGTGTAGGCAATTTGGAATATCTTTGAATCCACTGAAGTTTATCTTTTCAGTACATCAAGGTAAACTACTTGGTCATATTGTTTCTAAACAAGGTTTAGTAATTGATCCTTTCAAGATCGAATCCATATCACGGCTATCATTGCCCCATCATAACAAGGCATTACATAGTAATCTGGGAAAAATTAACTTTTTTAGAAGATTTGTTCCAGATTTTGTAGCATTGGTTAAAACACTCATAGCTATGCTAAAGAAAGAGAAAACTTTCTCTTAGACCAGTAAAGGATAGAAGGATTTGAATCAATCAAAGACGTTATCTCTCAAGCTCCTACTCTTGCAAATCCAAATTTCGATAAAGATTTTACAATGTATGCACTTGCAGGAACTGAAACAATCTCAACTATCTTGACTCAATTCAATGATGAAAATATTGAACAACCTATTACTTTCTTTGGACAAAGCTTGCATGATTACGAAACAAGGTACACATTTCTTGAAAAACATGTACTTTTTGTAGTCAGAGGACTAAATAATTTTAAGTATATGCTTTCAAACAATAAAATCCATGTTATTGTTTCTCTTCCAAGTTTGAAAGCATTCTTACTAAGGAGTTGAATGAGAAAAGAGAAAACTGGATAAGGAAGGTCATGGAGTATGATGTTGATATTCAGGTTGCTAAGATGGTTTGAGGGAAAGGTTTATGTGAACATCTAATTGCTGATATGGAAAAACAACAAGTTATAAAATCAGATGATTCAAAACAACATGCTGAAATTACGTATCAACAATCAGAAATCATGGTTCAACCAGAAAATAAATAGCCTGAGCTCACTCACGAGATTCGAAATCAAGATGGATGACTGATTTGGTTAATTATCTACAACATGGCACCTATCCAGAAGGTATGGACAAGAATAAACAAAGGTATTTCAGATTACAAGTTGTACCTTATATCTTCATTGATAATGTGTTGTTCAAAAGAGATATATATATAAAATCTTGCTGCTGTGTGTTGACTATGATAAAATTCAAAAAATATTGTCAGAATTCCATGAACGACCTGCAGGAGGTCACTTCTCAGCACATACCATAGCCTTAAAAATTATTAAAGCTAGTTACTATTGGCCTAGCATATTCAAAGACTATTTTGAATGGATTAGAAAGTGTAAAAAATGTGCTTTCTTTGTTGGAAAAGAACGTTTAGCTTTTTGTTGCCTTTGTAACCTATCTTGACTTTATTGGCATGATAAACCCACCATCATCACAAGGACACAAGTGGATCTTAACTACTATAGATTACTTCACAAGATGGACTGAAGCAAGTAGTTTTAAAAGATGCTAATGAAGATTCAATACTATCCTTTTATGAAGGAATAGTTTGTAGATTTGGTGTTCCAACAACTATCATATCAAATAATGCTTTAGCTTTTCTTAGTGATAAGATAACAGATTGGGTTGTCAAACACGGAATCCATCTAAGTTCTTCATTTAATTATTACCCACAAGGTAATGGCTTAGCTGAGAGTACTAATAAGAATCTATTAAGGATCATCATTAGAAAACTCGAGGATAATGAAAGAGCTTGGCATCTGATGTTGAATTTAGCACTTTGAACTAACAGAGTGACTCCTAAAAGATTAGTTGGCAATTCACCATACAAACTTATGTATGGGAAAGAAGCAAGAATGCCTATTTTAGTTGAGTTACCTACATTGGATTTGTTGCATCAAATGGAGCTTCTTGAGAATGAACAATTACAGGTTCATTATGTAGAGTTAATGAAATTTTAAGAGCTAAGAGATAAAGTTCATTTGAATGTGGAAAAGAATCAGAAACAAATGAAGAAGAATTTTGACAAGAAATCCAAATTTAGAGTCTTCAATGAAGGAGATATTGTGTTAAAGTGGGATGTTGATCATGCTAATCCAGGAAGTCACTCAAAGTTTGATACACTCTGGAGTGGTCCTTACATGATTTCAGCTAGCAAGGAACACAATGCTTTTCAGCTTTCAAAGCTGAATGGAGAGGAACTTCCCATTTTTGTGAATGCTATGTTTCTCAAACAACGCTATTGAATATCTTATAGTGATTTTTAGAGTAGGATTTCCCTTCAATAGGTGTAGTTTCTACACATTGCATCATTTTCAATTCAATGCGTGCATTCGGGCACATGTTCTAGTTTACTAGATCCTTTCCCAGTTTTAGTTTGTTTTGGAAGGGTTAGACATTTCGGAAAAGGTAGATTTTGGTTATATGCTTTGGACTCCATGCCCAATGGACAAGAGCAAGGCACTAGTCTTTAAGCTAGCAGGAAACTTTCCCCATAGGATCGCCAGAAATGTTGACAATTTTTGCACTTGTGTAAAAATGGGGAACATGAAACTTCATCATTACAATGAAATTCATAGGTGAAGTATACCTAAGCTAAGGAAGTTCTGATTATTAGTTACTACTGAATTAGTTATAAGATTAAATGAAATCTGTAGTTATGTGTTGTCACAAAACATAACACATCACATAGTCTGCAATTTCATGCCATCTTCAGAAAAAGAACATAAATCCCCGAAGGATAGTTGTGTTGTCTTGATGAAGATGAAAAATTATAGAGTAGGTGAAGTGCTAAGTTTTGAAGCAGCAAACAGAAATATAGATATCAGAAAATTAGTGTTTGTTACTAAATGTTACAAGTTCTCATCAATGTTCTTTCCTTCATGATTAAGACATTCAACTATGTTACTGAATTTTTTAGTTCATTATACAATCCTTAGAGAGAAGCTAGAATGCAGAAGGGAATACACAACTCATTTTCAGAATTCAATATTTTATTCACAAGGAAGGTCAAATGTTTCCCACACAAGCAGTGGGATGTAACTGAAAAATAAAGTACATCTACTGAAATAAAAGGTACACATGCATGAAAGAGAAAGCAAAGGAGTATGCGTGAACCCATCATTGCCTTGGGTTTTTTTCTTTGATTGAAAACATCTCCATTTCCAGCTTCTTCTTCATCTCCATTGTAGAAGCCACTTTACCTGAAAAGAAGAAAAGGATAACTATTAGTTATGAGCTTAGGGATCAATTCATATTCCTAGACTATTCTAATTCGTGCATATGAATCTCTAATAACAGGAGATGTAATTTACTTGAATATCAAACTGCATGCATGCTTTATTCACTCAGATAGAATGAAGGAAGAGAAAAGAAAAGAAAAAAACATGGACATAAGAGAGGCCAAAAAGCCTAAGTATTTTCTAACTATTTTCCTAAGTGTGCAAGTACAAGTTGCAACCAATGAAAAATAAACAAGTCATAAGTGCATGTATAAAAAGGAAGAATGTAACTCAAGGTTTCAGCAATCATTCCAAAGTAGAAGAAGTTATAGTAAAGAAGAGAGACTGGGAGATAGAAATACATGTTTTAGTTTGCTACAGAAGGAAGAAGCAGAAATCAAAAGCTTATGTTTGGCTGGAAAGAAAGGTTTATAAACTGAAACAAAATAAAGAAGATTTTGGGAAAATTTGACAGTGCTTTCGCCATGTAAAATGGACATTTAAAACTTTTCATCATGTTTCTTTCAACTAGTAACATGCTTTAAAAGAATTGTTTAAATCAAGTAAGTGATACAGAAAATAAGTAAAGCATGCCATGATCAACATAAATAGTTACGATGTCTCATTTTTATTTACCAAATCAGCTTCAACATGAAGTGTTATGTTCTATATTCTGGATTAGAAACTATAACTACTATAGCAAGAAATGGATGGAAGAGAGAATTCTGGAAAAATTTTGCCAGGGCTTCACCATGAAAATTCAACATTTCAAATTTTCCAGCATACATAGAAAGTTGTAATAAAGATCAAACACCATGTTTATGTAGAAAAGAAAGGGAACTATACTTTCAGTCATCAAACTGAAGGATTTTGGTTCATTCATTATAAGCCTAAATAGCTAAATAGAGATGAAGTTGCAAGATGAATCTTACAAGTACAAAATTCTATAAATACAATATTTAAATTAATCAAGTTCCAACTACACAAAATACTACAAGTAATAGCTTCAAAGATCAAATTGAATGTAGGATTTATAGTTACAAAATAGAAGTCATTCAAAATGAATACAAAAATGCTGCAATACTAGTGGAATGGGCTCAGACAAGTAGAGTGAAGCCATTTTTCTAAAAAGCAAAAGCATAATAGTCAAAGGAAGGTTCTAGATACAAACTTCCAAAATCTTCAAGGAATGTGTTCAAGGAAGTAATTGACACAATTTTAAACAAGTTACAAATTCTCTCGAAAAGGTTGGGCTATTTACTCGGTGATACAAATAAAAGACGACCATCATATTTAAGGCCATGGGCACACCTTTTCAGAGTATTAAAAGACCAAGTCATTTTCCAGGTCTTGAGCTCAAAATAGAGTTTTATTCAGTGAGCCATAAACTTACCAGTTAAACAGATCTGAGCTCACATGATATTGGCAATAGAGAAAAGAAAAATCTCAAAGACAATCTTATAATGCAAAATATCTGATAGACTCATAACAGATCAAGGCTGAAGTAACCCATATTTAAAGAATAGCTGAGGAAGAGTGTACCAATTCAAGGCACAAAAGAGAAGTTAGTAAAAATAATGTCTTCCTCAAGCCACGATGAACCAAATCAGTGAAAAGAAAGTGATTAGTGAAACCGTCGAAAGGAATCATCTTAAAAAGTTAGAGTGTTTTTGAGAAACTAACATACCAGTGAATATTAATGGTTGAATGAAATCAGAAAATACAAAACTAAGATTGTATGAAGTGGATTTCAACTTTTTAGAAAATATTATTAGCCTCAAGAACAGATTGCAAAATTAAAAGGAATGAAGGAGTTTGAATACCCATAATAGTAAACATTCAGATCTGACATGTTTGAGAAAATAGGAATATCCATTTATTATTCAAAACAATAGGCTCAAGACAAAAATCTTTAAGTCAAACAACACACACATCTAAATTGAAAAGTATTGAAGCATTTTAGAGGTTAACATTATTTTAAGGTTAATCACCTTCGAATTGTAGTATAAGAAATAAAAGCACAAATCATGTTTCTTAATCGCGGACCCATTAATGGATACCAAGTCAGAGAAAGAAGTAAACAAAAAAACTTACTGCTTAAATCGAAGAGGAGAAAACCCTTGAGATATCATCGAGCTCAGAACTAAAAGGACCAAACCTAAAATGAGTTCAACTCGAAAATGACCAGAGTCATCTAAGAGATCACACGAAGAAATGAAAAAGAAGATAGGTATCAGTTTTGAAGCCGAAGTGACAATGAACCAAAATACTAGTGAAAACTCAAGAATCGAAAATCTTACCGACCTCATAAAGTAGTGATGCAAAGCCAAATCTAGATAGCTCAGGAAAAAGTTCTGACCTCCACAAAAAACAAACAAAAAATACAGATACAACTTAGCCGAGAGAATCGATCCGCTAAAATCCAAACTTCATAGAACAAAATGACAAAGAGATCAATAGTTCTGTTCACGGATCCTCATAGTGCTCAAAAGGTTGCATAGATCTCAAAGAAAAACACTAGCAGTGGCGGCGAAAAGAGAAATAATACAAGAAATGAGCTCTAAGCTCTCACCTTCATGACGGTCATCTGATGAAGTGACACAGAGAATCAAATGAACAGAGCCAAGTTTTAAAATCAACAATGGCATAGCTCAAGGACCTCAAAAAAATGGCTTCGAACAGAAAATTTTCCAGGGATTCACCCGCATAGTAAAAAATCAAATGAAATGGTCATTGGTCGAGCCTCACTTTACCATGCAAACTCAGGAGGTGTTTTCAACCTAACTCAACCATAATTAATAATTAATGGTTCCAGATCGATAAGGACACAGATCAACATCTCTAGATCATTCCCCAATTTCAATGCAAACCATGGTTTGAGTCTTCAAAAAACACATTTAATACAAGTCAGAAACCCTAATCATGCTTTGAAGATCAATGATCAAAAATTGAAAAGTACAGAGATCAACTCTCACAAATTGATCATCAAGATCGATGTAAAAGTAGTCCAAGTGAAATGGCGGTCGATTGACCAACTTGTCCAATTTGTCAAAATTTCAAAGTGTCAAAATTTCCTCCAGAGGCCCGAAAGTCCACAGAGTACACATGGCAAAACAATGGAAAGGAGGGAGTCTCTTTTTTTTTAAAACATTAAAGGTGCAAAAGTTAAAATTTCCAAAATTTCCCGCAGGCCCGAAAAGGATACGTGTCATCACCACAACAAAAATGGAGGCCGGGGTATTTTTTAAGTTTGAAACTTTTGTAAAAAGGTTAAAAGTTCCAAAAATTCCCGCAAGCCCGAGCCTCCACAACCAAGACCCTAAACCGCAGGTTCAAGATCAACAACTGAAGATGAAAAAGGACATAGATCGATGGCCTAGAACGATCAACAAATATCAAAGCAAACTCAACTTGAGTTACATATGCCATTGAAAAAGTTACCAAGGGGTGAGTCACCATGGAGAAGGGGCCAGCCCATGTCATCAAATAAAATAGAATCATTGCATTCAAAATTCAAAAGATCACTATATTCTAGACCTTAAATAATGCAAATCCCGACCATGCATGCTAACTATAATCACCAAAAAGGTGAGAATTAAATCAAGTATATCCAGATTGCAAAAGGGCCAACAAGTATACATGCTCACAATGATAACCAAGATCCAAAGGTGGCGGACTATAACATGATGGTAAAGTGCAAAAGTGGTCCCCACTTCAAGGAGCTAAAGTGGATTTAAAAAATGTCACTGCATGTGACCATTTTGAAGGAGATGTTAATGTTAGAACATGTGCACATGGACAGGTATTCCCCACAGTGGATGTCTATTGTTGCAAGTATTGCAATTTTTTTAATTCACAAACAAAGAGTTAATTTTTTGCATACTTCACAATACAGGACAGAAAAGACAAGAAGATGAATTCACGTGCACAAGGAAAAAGAATTGCCTTGCAAGAAAGCTTATTTTAACAACTTATTTACTCTTTCTTTCTTAAAAATAGAATAGTCAACTTCAATTTGGCTATATTGTCATTAAGGCTAATAATGCCTATTTATAATTGCATGCTCTATTTTTATTCCTTTATCTATTATTAAATAAAGGATAGAAATAGAATTCATGGGTGAGTACAAGCTTTAGGCTATTTTGGGGAAGAGGGTGAATTTTATTTTTTCTATATATTGTGTGCCTTTGCAAAGCACAAAATGAACTTCTGGAGGACTTTTTGGATATAGGAGTACTGAAGCAATTTTTTCCAGTTTTTCATTTTGAGTGTGAAGAATTTCTTCCTTACCAATTATTTTCAGTCTTGTGTATGTTTCTATTAGTCTTGTGAATGCAAATTTCCTGATAAATCATCTTACCCTTCTGCAAATTCAGTATTTTTTGGATAATTTTAATGTGCATGTTAACTTATTAGGGTTTTTGTGATATTTTTCCTCAGTACAACAATGTTTTTTCCCTTAAATTCTGTAGAAAACTATTGGATCATGCATCAAAGTCCTTCACATATCAATTGTGCATATACCTAGTGAAATCCCTCATACAAATTTGGTGTATCACCTTATTTTTAATTAATTTATAGTCATCTTTTACCCTTAAACCCCAGAATAAATTTAGGATACATCAACAAGGAACTGGCCTTAATATCGGAGAGTCACCTCAAAATAGGTATACCCATAGACCTAAGGTGTTTCTATTGTATCTACGAAAGAGACAGATCAAAGTTTGCAATCTTAGAAAACTTGCAGCCATCTCCCTACAGGGTGCACTTTCGAGAGATAACACTATGTATTCAAGACATTTACACTGATCAATCTTATGCTCTTTTCCATCAGCAAACCCAATAAATTTAGCAGCATCTACATCAGTGTACAACACTTCATAAGAAGCATTATTCGGATCTTCAATGAGGTACAACATCTTCTTATCTCCATACAACTTTACAAGGTTGCCTTCAATTGGAATGGTGGAAAAAGACATATGCATCTGAACACTTTCACCCACACTTGCAGCCCACTTTCTTGATAAAAAAATGCCCATTCGGTAGGGCAATCAACAATGAAAACATCAATTTTAAAGTTCTTACCTGGATAAGCTGCAAGTTGTACTACCAAACCTTTCACACACCCTAAAACTGGGACCTCTCTAGAATCCATTGCAGTACAATTGACATAGGCTACTTTCACTTTAATATTTAATTCATTCATGACTTCAAGAGGCATAACATTGCAAGATGCTCTAGAATCAAACATACAATTGTGCAACAGCCTGTCTTTAATAAATAGTGTTGTTAAAAATGGATCAACATTTAACTGAGACTCAACTAAAGATGTTTCCAAGTAAACTTCAGGTGGTACACCTATCTCCTCTAATGTTGGTGGTTTTTCTAGGTATGCAATGGTTGGAGGAGGAGTATTTACATTATTTATATTTCTACCTTGGGTACTCCTATCTTCCTCCAATCCCAAATACTCAAAAACCCTCTTATGCTCAGGAATCCTAAGTAGTTCAACAATTGGGACAAAAATCTTGATCTGACTCAATACTTGGGAAATTTCATAGGGAATGTACTTCGGCAAAACAACATTTGGAGACATATTGACAAACTCATCAGATGTCACAAGGTTTTTAACATTTTGGGCATGGGTGGGAACACCATTTCTACTTGAGAAAACATGGCCTTTTCCATATGCATCTTTATTTGGAGTCTCTTTTGGGACATTGGTGAGAACTGGGGTCTTTGGTTTGGCTTGAGGCCCTGCCCCTTTGGCAAATTTACTTCTTGTGTTAAACTCTTTTTCTTGGGCCACAAAAACATTCATTAGGAACTATCTATCCTCTTCTGATGGGATTCCTCCATCATACTTATTAATCATTAGAACTCTTAGGTACTCAAAATCATTATTAGGAAGTTCAAATGCTTGTACCATATCTATTTCTAAAGCATGAGAGGGAGGAAGAAGAGGTACCTGGTGAATACAGTCCTAAAAACTTATAGCAGTTCTTACACTTATTACCTCAGTTAAAGTTGTTCCTTGTTGTGAGCTTGTAGAGCAGTCAACCATGCATGCATCATCATCGGTGTTGTCATCATCGTCAACTTCTTCAACTTGTTGATCTACTTCACATGGCAGGTGGGGCAAGAAGCATTTGTGACACCAATCCATTTTATTTTTCTCTTTAACAACAACTTTGGCATTTATAGGATCAGGCAGTACTCCATTTTCCCTATCTTGGGGTTGTCTAGTTCCCATGGGTCCTTTACCTCTGTCATCAGACCTCTGGTCCTTTATAGGATGATTTGCAAGTTTGTCTTGGCCTTTCGCCTATGTTGACCCTGAGAACCTTACCCAATTCATTTCTCTGCCCTATCTAGCTTGTAAGAGACTTATTTGACATCCCCAGACAAAGTCCTTATGACTTCCTCAATATCCAACCTTACTTGATTGAGGCTTCTCAGGGTTGATCACTTTAACACCCTCCCTCTTAGGATGTTTTCCGACTTGCTTTAATATTGTTCTCAATTTACTGAGCCATGGTAAAGGCTCGCCTCAAATTCCTGTGGTTCTTATCCCTCAAATAGTAAGAAACTTTCTTATCAAATTTGGTATCCCTTAAGAGATGGATACACCTTTAAGATAATTTGACCAGTCCTCACTACTTTAGGTCGTGCCTCTTCGACCAAGGTGAGAGGACCCTTATTGTAACCTCTGTTTGATGAAGGAGATGGACATCCTTCGTTTGGACAAATTATATGTAGAAAACCTTGGGAAAATATGGTCAATACTCCATAATTTAACTCTTAAGATTTGTCACTTCTAAACGATGAAGATACTTTCAACACAAGGATAAGGTTACTAAAGACATTAAGAAATCCTAAGTGTTCTACATATTTTAGTAAGTAGATTTTTTTCCTTTGTTGATATACAGGGCAAACAGGGGTAGTTCAGGATGGATCAATGGTTTTTGAATGATTTTTGTGGGAGATGAAGTAGGATAAAGTTGATTATACTAGATCTTCGAAGCGACTTCACAACAATGAACAACTCAACAACATAAATCTTTAAAACAATTAAGATTTTCCTTCAACTAGAAGGTGTGCTTCAATGGAGGCCCAGATCAACACGTTTTCACATAATATTTGAGACTCTAACATGAAGGATTGAATTGAGAGGCTCAATTAAACACCAAAGTCTCTGATCAATCATGCCTAAGGTACACTAGAAGACTTAAAGACAATATTTTTCAACAAAAGATAGTGAATTTATTTTAAATTTGTTTATCTCATCCAAGATGAAGTCTCTTCTTGAAATCAAATTGCAAATACCATTAAAATATCATAGGGACAAGATCCTATGTGATTTCTAAAAGATTTAAATGTAATATTGCAATAGGAATGAAATAAACTATTTGCAGACATTCTGAAACAAAGCAGACAAAAATTGCTAGAGAATGGACACAAATTAATTTCAAAAGTGCTTAGATTCATTAGCAGGGGAAAGCTTCTAGAGTAATCTCAGTTCTTTTCAATGGCTATACATCTGAAACCAACTTGACACGATAGAAAATATAAAACAAAAGAAAATAACATGTTATCTCGGCTTTCGTCTTTCACGAAGACGAATTTCTCAAATTTTCTCTTAATAATTTAACCTCTAACCATTTGCAAGAGTATTCTCATTACATTTATACATTTTACTCACTCAATTTTCCCCCAAAAATAAAGAATATTTGAGGGACCTTTGCTTGTTAACAATTTGCTTCAGAAAGCGATGTTTAACAAATTCAGATCCGAAAGCTGCCAGGTGGACCAATTGTGAACTGATCACATTTTTTGGGCCCTCGACTAATGACTAGGATGCCATGCCACAACTTTTTGGTGATCCTTCTAATCATTCTAATTCTATCATGTGATAAATCCCCTTTTTAATCATTTTCTAGAGACTCTGCATAGCTGGATATGATAGGTAATCTTTTTTTGCTTTCGAGGCAACACTGTTTTCATCTTTTGCACCTACACTTTAATCATTTCTTCCCTTTTCCCTCTCTTTCCTCTGCAATACTACCCGCATCCATTTCCTCTAGTAATTCCCATTTTTGTGAGTTCCTGAGAAATTCCCACTTCAAAATAATTTCCTTAACAATCATTAGACTCATAATTTAAGTTTCAAATCCATTCAATCGCACCATACAGATATAGACGATAAGGAATTTCATCAAATAACGATGAAAAAAAGTGTGTATTCACGTCTCAGGAGTCTTGGAGCAAAAATGGTGGAAAAATGGGTGAAATTCACAACAACCGTTGATTCTACCCCTTCTCCACTTTATATCATAGCCTTCCATGTGTTTCCTTGGCACAAATGCAAAGGAGAAGCACAAAGGCAAGTCACAAACAAGCGCGAGACTTCCACATACCCTGGGTCAAAAAAAAATGCCTTTTGGCCTTTGAAAAGTCTCAGTGTAAAAAGAGCCAACAGAAGCCTCCACATGTCTCAATGGCACATTTTGAGATGGTCCCCAAAAGTAGATACCCCAAACAAGTGCGGGCTCAACACATGTCTCAGTCTGATAGAGTCTATTAAAAAGTTGAAGGTTTAGTGGAAGGCGTCATGTGTCTAGGGTCCGAGACAATTTCCTTTGGCCGTTGAAAAGTACAAGTAAAAGGGAAGAGTGAGAAGAAGCCTCCAGTGTCCTCCTAGTGCTTCTTCAAAATAAAACTTAGGGCTAGTCCCCAAACAGGCATGGTCCCACCACGTATCCTAGGCCTTTAGAAATTTTCTTGAAAATTCAAAGTATGGGAAGACCTGGCGGAAGTCTCTACGTTTCTTCATTGCACAAATGTTAAGGTGGGACCATGAGGAAGATTCTCAAATGAGTGCCAGCCCTCCACATGTCCATGACCCGTCAAAACTGTACCGGCTGCATGAAAAATTTGTCTAAGTCCGGGAAAAGTAGCGGAAACCTCCACATGTCCACCCTGTGTAACTCCAAGGCCAAATCAAAAGGTGAATTTCCAAATGAGCGTCATTCCTCAACATAGACAAGTTTTGGGTTGAAGCGAGCCTAACGGTTTTTAGAGTGCCCCACTGAGCCACATCAAACCAAAAAGGGCCACGTTTCCACTGATGTAGAGATGTAAATTTGATGGGGAAAACCACACCTGTAAAACCGTAAAAATGCAGGAAAACCAACATTTGAGTTCGGAAATGAATCTTTCTTCACAGATAGAGATTTTTGAAATGATATAAGGTGAAAATACAATCCTCCGAGCCACATCCAATCATGTTTCCATAGATATTTAGGACACAAAAGATAGGGACAAAGAAACAAGACAGTGGAAAATGAAAGGAAAGGAAAACCCCGAGTTTTACGACCAAGTTAAAGACTCTTTCATATGGATAGAGGAACAAAAAACAAATTCTATACCTTTACGTGATCCTCAACCATGGAAAGGACTGATCATGGAAACCAAATGGAGGAAAAAATCTTCAAGAACCAACACGGGGAAATAGAAAACATGACAGAGGCCGCAAACTAAGGAATTTCAATGAAAACAGGGTGAGACTTATTTGAGCACCAACACATTACACTTTCCATAAGCTGTTGTCACTTTAATGTTCAATTCATTCATGACCTCTAGAGGCATAATATTGCATGATGCTTCGAATCAAACATATAATTGTGCAGCAGTCTCTCCTCAATAATCAACGTTTTAAAAAATGGATCAATATTTAATTGGGACTCAATTAAATATGTTCCAAAGTAAACTTCAAGTGGTTCACCTATCTCCTCCAATGCTGGTGGTTTTTCTAGGTATGCAATGGTTGGAGGAGTGTTTACATTATTTATATTTTTACCTTGGGCACTCCTATCTTCTTCCAATCCCAAATACTCAAAGGCCCTCTTCTTGTGCTCAAGAATCCTAAGCAATTCAACAATTGGGACATAAATCTTGATTAGACTCAAGACTTGGGAAATTTCATAAGGAATGTATTTGGGGAAAGCAACATATGGAGAATGATTGAAAAAATAATCGGATGGCATAATATTTTTCACAATTTGGGCATGGGTGGGAACACCAGTTCTACTTGAGACAATAAGGCCTTTTCCATATGCATCGTTCTTTACAGTTTCTTTTGGGACATTGGTGAGAACTGGGGTCTTTATTGTGGCTTGAGGCCCTGCCCCTTTGACAACTTTACTTCTTATGTTATAATCTTTTTGTTCGGCAACAACAACATTCATTAACAATTGTCTATCCTCTTTTGACGGGATTCCTCCATCATACTTCTTAATCATTAGATCTATTAGGTACTCAAAATCATTATTAGGAAGTTAAAAATCATGTACCATATCTATTTATAAACCATGCGAGGGAGGAAGAAGAGGTACTTGTTGAATGCAATTAAAAAAACTTGAAGAAGTTCTTGCACTTATTACTTGAGTTGAAGTTACTCCTTGAAGTGATCTTGCAGAGAAGTCCACCATGCATGCATCATCATCAATGTTATCATCATCATTAGCTTCTTCAAATTGCTGATCTACTTCACATGGCGGGCAGGGTAAGAAACATTTGTCACACCAATAAATTTCATTTGTCTCTTCAACAACAAAAACTCTGGCATTTAGAGGATCATGCACTACTTTATTCTCCCTACCATGGGGTTGTCTAGCTCCCATGGGTCCTTTACCTCTTTCATCAGATCTCTGATCATTTCTTGGATGATTTACAAATATATCTTGTCCTTGTTGCCTATGCTGACCCTAAGAACCTCTTCTAATTCCTTTCTCTACCCTGGATAGCTTGTAAGAGATTTCTTTGACAGCTCTGGCCAAAATCTTTATAACTTCCTCAAGATCCACAACCTTACTTGATTGAGGCTTCTCTGGGTTGATCATTTTAACACCCTCCCTCTTAGGACATTTTCCAACTGCTTTAATGTTGTTCTCAATTTGCAAATCCATGGTAAAGGCCTTCGTCAAAGTTCTAGGATTCTTATCCCTCAAATATTAAGCATCTTTCTTATCAAATGCATCTGAATACTTTATCGACATGATTCATCACATGGCCTCAAATTAACATGTAGTATTCTCAATGTTTTTGTTAAATCTTGTATTGAAGTCATGGCGATTCATTAGGATTCTTTTGTTATATTTTCAAAATCTAATAAAAGAAACCTAGGGTTTGTTTTATCACCATACTGTATTCTAAAAGCATTGTTCATCTCTATCCAAGAATCAATGGAATTATCTGGAAAAGATTTATACCAGTCCGTTGCATCTTCTTCTAGAGTATGGATAAATAATTTAATGTATGTTAGGAAATTAAGTATTAATGTTTACATTAATATGTATTGATTAAATACAAATGTTAGTAATTATATTATTGTTATATTAACAATAATATGTTGGTTGGAGGTTTTTTAACAACTCATATGATTTGAGTTGTGTATTGTTACGTGAGTAACAATTACAACTAAATAGGAGATATTTGTGGTTGAGTTGTTTCCTACTTAATAGGAAACTATCTCCTATATATGGGCAGCTTGTTCAGTATGTATGAATCCGGAATGAATATTATTATTCCGTGTTTAATATTGTACGTTATTCATCTATAAAACTGATCCAAATTTATTATTTGGTATCAGATCGGGAAATATTATGGATGTTTAAGGAAACTATGGATTCTGGAAGTATACAAAAATTCGTCAATCTTCTCTTCATCTTCATATTCACCTATGGTGCCTTTAGAGTTCTGTTATACAGGTGTACATGATCAGATTTGAAGAGCGTTTAATTGTTGGATCAAGTAGATCCGTTACTTTGATTTACATTCACTTGTATTTCTGTATTGGAACGTGTGAAAGGTGTCTCATTGCTCAACGGTTATTCAAAATTATCAACCCTGTAGATGGATGCGTTCAAGCCTTATAGACCCGCATCAACGTTTGACTGGTATAACTCAAATTTTGGGGTATTCGCTTGATTTGTGAAGAATTCCCTGATCCGGCACACAGCTTGTGATTCTTATTTCCATTGTCAGGATCTACTTTTGAGAGTGAATATTTATCCTCTGATCTGCATCGATCTCGATTCCTGTGACATTTCTTGGTCCACTCGTCATCGCCATTTTAGATCTGCCAATGACCGTGTCTTCTAAAAATTGTTGCAGATCTCATCATTTCTATAGAAAGCGTTTTCAATCAGAAGGGAGCGCATTTTTTAAAAGAGAAGGTTTTATCAAAAATTGCGGCCTCCAACAGCCACGTGGGATCAAATTTATGTTCAGTTGGACATAGTGAAGACGTCCTGATCTATGTGTAACTATTTGTTGTGTCAGAAGTTGGAAAGCATTAAATTTGAGATTATCTTCTACACCTCTTCGAGGCAATTAGAAGGCGTTGGAAGGAGCAGCTAGATTGGAGGCATGTTTAAATGCATGTATGCACTTACCATATGTTCGCATCCAAACTGTACATGTTCGCGTATATAGAGCTATTAACGGATAGAGACATAAGTCTGAATGCTGACTATCATAACTTAGAAGGTATTTGTGTTTTTTTTTGGGACATTCCGTCTCCTTTATATAACCGTAGTGTGTTATCCATTATTTTTATATTGTTTATGTCATCCTTTTAAAGTTGGAGTCAAAAATACTTTCTAGTATTTAATTGGTTTTTGTAATCTAAAATTTGAGTCGTAAAAATCCAATCTTCAATTGGATTTTGTATCGTCAATTCAAAATTGTAGTGTTTGTGTCAAAATAACGGGTCTTTTTCAAAATTTGTCATTGTATGTCGATTGTATATCGTCAAAGTCATTTGGTATTGTCAAAAGTCAAATTCAAGAGTCGTATTTTGGAAGGTGAAGAGGTCATTATAAATTTTGAGTCATTGTGTCAATTTAGTGTTATTGTCCTTCAATGTCATATAGGTGATTTTAGGATTTTTTAGTTGTTATCAAGAGTTAGAGTCGTCTAATTGTAAAAATCGTAAAAAAAAAAAAAAATTGCCTCACGGACGCATTTTCGGTGTTACCCGACGTCGGAAAAAATAAAGTGTTTCACATTGCGGGAGGGAAGAAAAGAATAAGATCAATGTGGAAACAAATGCACTTCATGTTCACATCTTGCTGAGTTAGCAACATCATAATGGAGGACGGAGGCACAGGAGGATGGAGGTCATTCAGCGACCTCTCGTCAGTCGCCAACGACGGGGCCGCATGAAGTTGTGGTGACAGTGTGTGTGTGAGTTTTCTTTCATTTCTGAATTGCAGTTTGTTGTGTGCAGTATGATTTCAGAGTTCCTGTTTTGGATTGAATAAGTGAAATGTTCACAATGAGGGGGGGAACATGGTCTCATTGTTCCATTTCCATTATGTTTTATTGTTCAGTTTTGGAAGCAATATTTCCTACATGATTCCCTTT
Source organism: Taxus wallichiana var. yunnanensis (assembly GCA_018340775.1). Classification (NCBI taxonomy): domain Eukaryota; kingdom Viridiplantae; phylum Streptophyta; class Pinopsida; order Cupressales; family Taxaceae; genus Taxus; species Taxus wallichiana. Next base: position 777,732,154 of record CM031240.1, read on the forward strand.
TGTAGTGACATTGTATAATATTGATCAAAAATATTGTAGCAATCATGATGTAAGGTTTTTGGTAAACCTGTAAAAACCAAGTGTGAAAGGTTATTGGTAAACCTGTAAAAACCAATTGTGTAAGGTTTTTGGTAATCCTGCAAAACCAAGTGTGAAAGGTTATTGGTACACCTGCAAAACCAATTTGGTAAGGTTGTTGGTAGAAGCCGGAGAAAACCATCAGTGGAAGAAATGTGCGTTGGCACATGTTCGAGTTTTGTGCAAGCCCAATGCTGCACATTTGCGGAGTTGATCATGAGCACACAGAGGTGGCAGGCTACAATCAGTGAATGAGATATGTTGTACCATGTAAACATTAAGGGGGGGAATGTTAGGAAATTAAGTATTAATGTTTACATTAATATGTATTCATTAAATACAAATGTTAGTAATTATATTATTGTTATATTAACAATAATATGTTGGTTGGAGTTGTTTTAACAACTCATATGATTTGAGTTGTGTATTGTTACGTGAGTAACAATTACAACTAAATAGGAGATATTTGTGGTTGAGTTGTTTCCTACTTAATAGGAAACTATCTCCCTATATATTGGCAGCTTGTTCAGTATGTATGAATCCGGAATGAATTGAATGAATATTATTATTCCGTGTTTAATATTGTACGTTATTCATCTGTAAAACTGATCCAAATTTATTAATGTATACATCCTTAAATTCTATTTCAAATTCCTCCATCATATTGACAAAGAGATTCAAGTGTTTATCACCAGTGATTGCATTATTTCCTTGAAGCTTAGGCAATCTAGTTCTTACATCTTGTGGGACAATATTTGGATAGCCATCCATACCTCTACAATTGATGGGACCAAAAGTATTAACAAAAAATGGAGTTCTAGGTGGAGGTTGAGCCATATTTTTTTGAGGAGGTGATCTTACAGGAGAAATAGAATGATGAGGAGTGAGGGGTCTGTGTGGTACAAGGATGCAATTTTTAGAATGACTACCATCTAAAGGCTTTGTTTCTAGGAAAACTCTATTAGATTTGGAAAATACAGGGGCTGATTGAGAAGAAAAAATTTCAAATACAAAATAAGGACCATCTCTAGATGGAGAATTCAATCAAACAAAGAGACTACCTGATTTAGAAGAACTTGAGGAAGTATTGCAATCTTTAATCACAGGTTGATCAGTGTCACCAATGGAGATCTCTTTTCTTAATGCTTGATCTCCAACAACCTTCTAAACTCTTCTTCCTTCTAAATAAGACTTTCCTAACTCTTGAAACAACCTTCTACCAAAGTCCTTGGCAAAGAAAGATCTTCTTCCTTCTAGCTTTGTAGATATTAGTGACAAATCTTACTTGATATATGTTAAGACATTGGTATTTATTAAGAGTTTAAACAACACATCGCTAATAAGGATTTGCACCTTAGTTTGTGCAAATGCACTATGAAAGACCCATCAAATATCTATCAATACTAGATTCATGCAAAGCTTACAAGATATGCTCTTCTTCTACCCAAATTTATCAATGAGGATACAAACTTTAGTGCAATAAATGTATAAGCTGGAAATATTGCACTCAGAACTTAAAAATTTGAACAATTCTTACAGATATGAACATATAATGATGTTTCAACAATGTATTTGCACTTAGATCATGTAAGAAACATTACCAAGGTCTGTATGTACTACATTTGTAAAATACTTCAAAGAGTCCCGACAACGGTGCCACGAGTGTTGTTGATGGGCCAAATGGATATGAATTGGGAAAAATCAACAAATCATCCTCGGCAACGCTAATAAGGTCCCCGATAATGTAAATTAGTCCTCGGCAATGGTGCCACTAGTGTTGTTGATGGGCCAAATGGATATGAACTGACAACAAATCAACAAATTAGGTCCCCGGAAATGCAAATCAGTCCCCGGAAATGGTACCACAAGTGTTGTTGACAATCCAAATGGATATGAACTTGTAACAAATCAACAAATCAGGTCCCCAAAAATGCAAATCAGTCCCCGAAAATAGCGCCACGGGTGTTAGTATCCAAATTTATTGTCCTTTTGAAGTTGAGCAGCATCACAGATTGGACATGGAGCTTAGAAACAGATAGATCATAGTGTGTGTCATTTTGTAGCAGGGGATGAGATCTAACTGGCCCTTTGTCACTTAGATTTGTGGAGAGATGGATAACACCCTCAAGAGGATTTGACCTTTCCTCACTATTTTAGGTTGTGCCTCTTAAACTAGGATGAGAGAACCCTTAGTGTAACCTCTGTTTGATGAAGGAGATGGAGATATCCTTCTTTTACACAAGTTTTATGAAGAAAACATTGGGAAAGTATGGTCAATACTCCATAACTTAACTCTCAAGAGTTGTCACTTCTAAAAGATGGAGATACTTTCAAAACAAGGAGAAGGTTATCAAGACATTCAGGATCCCTGATTGTTCTGCATATTTTAGTAAATGGATTTTGTTCCTTTATTCATAAATAGGGAAAACAAAGTTAGTTCATCATGAACTCATGGTTTTTGAATAATTTTGGTGGGAGATTAAGAAGGATAAAGTTGATTATACAGATCTCTGAGAAAATTCACAACAATGGACAACTCAACAATAGAAAGCTTCAGAATAGTAAAGACGTTCCTTCAACCAGAAGGTGTGCTTCAACGGATGCCCAGATCAGCACGTTTTCACACAATCTTTGAGAATCTATCACGAAGGCTCCAGTTAAAAGAATCAATTAAACACAAAAATCTCTGATCAATCATGCCTAAGGTACACCCAAAGACTTATAGACAATATTTATCAACAAATGAAAGTGGAGTGATTTTAATTTTGTTTATCTCATCACAAGATGAAGGCTCTTCTTGAAATGAAATTGTAAATGCCACTAAATTTTCATAGGGATGAGATCCTGTGTGATTTCACAAATATTTCAATGTAAGATTGTAAAAGGAACAAAAGAAACCATTTGCAGACTTTCTGAAACAAAGAAGACACAAATTGCTAGAGATTGAACACAAATTAAATTCAAAATTGCTTAGATTCATTATAAGCAGGGGAAAGCTTCTAGAGCAATCTCAGTGCTCATCAATGGCTATACATTTGCAACCAAATTGACATGATAGAAAATATAACCCATAAGGAATTAACCAGGTATCTCGGATTGGTCTCTCAGGAAGATGAATTTCTCTAATTTTCTCTTAAGAATTCAACCCTCGACCCTTTATAAGAGTATTCTCATTGTATTTATACATTTCACTCACTCAATTTTCCCCCAAAAGATAAGAATATTCAAGGGACCTTTACTTGTTACCAATTTTCCTCAGAAAGTGACGTTTAACAAATTTACATCCGAAAGCTACCAGGTGGACCAATTATGAACTGATCACATTTTTTAGGCCCTTGACTAATGATTAGGATTCCATGCCACAACTTTCTGGGAGTCCTTCGGATCATTCTAATTCTGTCATGCAAGAAATGTAATTTAATCATTTTCAGGAGGCTCTGTGCAAGTTGGATCTGACAGGTAATCCTATTCGCTCTCGAGGCAACACCCTTTTCATCTTTTGATCCTGCAACCTTCATCATTTCATCCTTTTCCCTCTCTTTTCTCTGTAATTCTACCCCACATCCATCTTCTCTGGTAATTCCCATTTTTGCAAGTGCCTAAGCAATTCCAACTTCAAAATATTGACTTTAACAATCCTTGGACTAAAAAAATAAGTTTCAAATCCATTCAATGGAACTTTGTACACAAAAACGACAAGGAATTTCATCAAAAATGATGAAAAATAGTTCGTATTCGCATCTCCAGGAGTCTTGGAGAAAAAATGGTGAAAAAATAGGTGAAATGCACAACCGTTGATTCTACTCCTTCTCTAATTTATATTATAGCCATCCACATGTTTCCTTGGCACAACTACAAAGGAGAAGTACATGGGAAAGTTTCCAAAAAAGCGCGGGCCTTCCACGTGCTTTGGGCCCAAGAAAAATGCCTTTTGGCCTTTGGAAAAGTCTTAGTAAGAAAGGAGCCAGGGGAAGCCTCCATGTGTCTCAATGGCGCATTTTGAGATAGTCCCAAAATCAGAGACCCCAAACAAGTGTGGGCTACCACATGTCTCAGTCTGGCAAAGTTGTTTAAAAAAGTTGAAGGATCAACGGAAGGCGCCATGTGCCTAGGGTCGAGACATTTTTATTTCGTCGTTGAAAATTCCAAGCAAGGGAAAAGTGAGAGAAATCCTCCAAGTGTCCTCCTGGCACTTCTTCAAAATAAAAATTAGGGGGCGGTCCCAAAATAGGCGCGGTCCCTCCACGTTTGCAAGGAATTTCAAAATTGCTTTGAAAATTTTAAGTATAGAGCGGAGCTAGCGGAAGCCTCCACATGTCTCTCTGTCATAATTGTTCTGGTGGGACCCTAAGGTGGATTCTCAAATGAGCATTGGCTCTCCACGTGTTCATGGTCTACAAAAATTGTATCGATTACATTAAAAATTTGTCTAATTCTAGGAAAGGCAACAAAAACCTCCACGTGTCTCCCTAACGCAATTCTAAGGTCAAACCAAAAGCTGAATTTTCAGATGAGCTCCAGCCCTCCACATGGACAATTTTTGAGTCTGAAGTAGGCCTTAGAGTGTCAAAGTTCCATGTTGAGCTGCATCCAACCAAAAATTTCCACATTTCCACAGATGCTGAGATATGAATTTGACCCCGAAAAGTACACCCATCAAACCGTAAAATACAAGAAAATCACTGTTTGTGCCCGAAAATGAATCCTTATTCAAGGATAGAGAATTGGAAATGTTATAAAGCCCAAATATGATCCCCTGATCTGCATCCAATCATGTTTCCACATATATTTGGGACAAAAATGACAGGGACAATAAAACGTGACTATGGAAAATAGAAGGAAGGAAAATACCTGAGTTTTAGCCCCAAGTTATAGATTCATTTCACATGGACAAAGGGACAAATTTTTTTGTTCTATATTTTAAGTGATCCTCAACCAAGGAATGGACTGATCATGGAAACCAAATGGAGGACATAGGTTTCATGCATCAATATAGGGAGATAGAAAACATGATAGAGCCCGCAAACTGAATAATTTCAAGGACAAATGGGGCAAGATCAAATTGAGCACCAATAGATTGGATGTTAACATAACCCTTACCACATTATAATTAATAATTCAACATCAATTTCATCATTTGGTCATGTTTTCAGTGTGTTGGTAGTACTTGGTGTAGTTGTAATGCTATATGCAACAGGTCTCTTTAACGATTGTAATTTTTTGTTGTTGTGGTTATTCATGTTAATCTTTATCGCGAGAAGGTAAATATTATTATTGAATTCTTCATGACTAGATTTTTATAATGCTAAATTTTTTCTACTCATTAATAACCTGCAATCATCCAGTGTTGGATTCGTATCTCCGAGATTTGTGAGAATTCATCGAAAACGTTTTTGGTATTTGTTTTCTCCTTGTTTTCTAAATACCTTATCAATTGTAACAACTATTGTGAATGATTCCCTTAGCATATGTACATGTACATTACTATTATATGGTGGTTATTGTGTAACAAAAGGAAGTTGCCCCAAATATCCTGCCAAAATCATAGGAAAACCACCAAAATTGGTGTCTTCATTTTCAGGGAATGCTTGACGAAGTCGGGAGTCTATGTTTTGTAGCAAACGTTTTCCAATGAATCTCTTTTCATCAATCCATGTATATTTTATCTAGAAAATCTCTTGTTAGAATGTTGTAAGTCTTGAGCCTTCTAATTCATAAAAATCTTAAATAGGGATTTGAAGTTGCGAATGGATCATTAAGGCACCAATATTAAATGTTGCAACTCCTGGTGGTGTAAGTAAAATAAGAGGAGAATGTCCTTGAAATTATGCATAAAAATTGCTTTTTTAATCACCCCAATCATGCACAAGATTTTGCAGTTCATATTGTTCCTTGAACTATCATAAGCAATGGCATGTTATTTTGATGTTGATTATAATGTGTCATTATTATATCAAGTGTTTGATTTTTTAGCACCCAAGGTGTCATAATTGAAATGTAGGGCTAATTCATCATCTATAACCAACCCATTATCTTACATGTTTGTTATGAATTTTATTTCTTTACTTGTTTATTCTTCACCTCGATATTCAACATTCCATGGTGCTTGTATGTCAATATATCTTCTCCACAACATATTTATTTTAGTCACATGAAAATTTTGAGTGCGATGAAGCCCACATATAATTTTCCATTCACGTTCTTTTGTATTTTGTTGAATATGTTGATTAGTTTCATCTTTAGAATCACTCTCATTATCAATGTCTTCTATAGAAGTCCTCCTCTCGACATGCCATGGGCTATAATTGAAGGTATCACAATTTGAACTTATGGAATCAGAATAAAGTCTGATATCTCTCTCTATATCACGAAACAGATTGTAAAGAAACAATTCAAACTAACAATAATCAACCCACTTATGTGATTCACGTGAAGGGATGGAGGAAAACCTTGGAAATAGTCTCACAATAGTTGTTAAACTCCGAACATCTCATTTGGTATATTTTTTTCTCCTTGAATTATACGTCCAAGATCTAACAACATCAATAAGTGACACACTCTCCATGGAAAAGGGCCTACTCTTGTACCTGTCAGTGAAAGTTTTTACATGTTCTTCATGGTCATCTTCATCAATTGTTATTACCAGTTACAACACCTCATGTGAAACATTTAAATTGAGAAATAATCTATTGTTCTCTACCAATGAAAGCTCCAACAATATGTGACATATTTCTTGTTTGCTAATGTCTTTTTCAACAATTGTTTCAGTTAGAAGTCTCCTATATGATCTTGCTGCCATTTCATTTGGGTTTTTAATGTTTTTAATCGGCATCAATATTTCATGATAAGTTTCTTAACTCTTCTCTATTTTTGTTGCATAACTTATAATGTACTTTATTATGGCATGCATGGAAAGAATATGTTTCCAATCTATGTTTTATCTCAACAATTTCCATATGTAGGGATTGTGTGTATTTACTCTTTCATCATTTCTAGCAGGTTCAAAAAAATTCTCTCTTTTCTTTGAGTCTTGATATAACTTTGATCCCTCGAGATTCAATGTTCATGGTTAATTATACAAGCAAAAGATAATAATCCATTATTATTTCTTCCACACATATTTTTTTAATTTAAATTTAATTATTCAAAAATTTGAACATCTTACCTACAAACCATTCTTCCTCTTTTCTTACGTAGGCATGCACCCTATTTACACATCATATGTCGGTCTATACAATTGATAATCTCTTCATAGTAACATTCCATATCCACTTGTGCAAGTTGTGTAATATTTCGAAGACATGGATGTTGTGTAAATTTTTGGTAGACCTGTAACTCATACAACCACAAATAATATTTACCTACTTCCAATAACCTTTACCAATAAATCAATTCCTTATGATATGTGAATATGAGCAATTTGTACATAATTTTACCTTCCAGACCAAATCATTCACATCTCGTTAATATTAACATTAACAAATGGTTTGCTATAGTTTTAGTGTATTTATATGTCCAAAACAAAATATTGTCTGTGCATTTAAGTTCTCTTTTATTGAAATGTCCATTTCTTGACCCTTTTTCCCTTAGATTTTTTTTTCATTAACCAAATTATACACGTAAGAAAATATATTCTATTATATATTAAAATATGAATATTTCTACCTCCCCTCATTATCTCTCACCTCTCTAGTTTTTAATCTTCTCTTCTAAGTTTTTGGTATCTTGGGTTTTTTTTAAAGCCATAGAAATATATTTTTGGTTTTCCAAAACTGTAGTATTACAAATCTGGTCAAGTTTTTGTGTGAGGACTTGTTTCAATTCTCTTTTGTTTGGATTTTTGTAATCTTAACTACCAAATTAAGTCTAACATACTTTATCAACATTGAGGCCCTGGAGAATATTTCCAATTTATTCTAAAATCTTCTCTCCTACCTATGTACATTTAATGTTTTCTCACTTTCTCAAGAAACTATCAATATTTAAAGTCCTCCATATATTTGAGTCATTTGTATGCATTTTGTAAGGAATAATTGAGCGAAGCTCTAGCGTAATTTTAATAGATTTTTTTTTGTATAGTATTTTTCTATATCTCTTCTCTATTTAACCTTATCTGTTTTCATCCTACTTCCATCATCAAGTATCAGATTGAAAATCCTCATCTTGGGTGCACAATTTAAAACCTACGAAGGTTCTTCTCGCATTGCTTATAGGTTATAGTTTTTCCATTTCAAATATGTGTGATTTTCTTGATTTTATCTATGCTTTACATTTTTATCCATGGATGGAACTATCAAGAGTCTAATCCAACACCAAATCCCTATTTTTAATTAAATAAGTTAGCATTATTGGGATATTAGAATGAAAACACTTTTTCTGTAGTTAAGACACTTAGGATCTTATCAAAAATGGCTTCCTAGAACCACCATATCAAGCAACATATAATGATTTGTCACAAATAGACAAGGAACTTCTTCAATAAAATATGAAAAGGGATACAAAAGCTCTAGTTTTTATAAAGAAAGGTATAGAAATTTCTATATTCTCTAGATTAGCCATGCAACCAGTAGGTCTAAGAAAGCATGGGATATCCTAGAAACTACCTATCAAGGCACTAGTAAGGTAAAACTTGCCAAACAACAAAATTTGAAGAGATATTTTTAGAATATTCACATGAGAGAGTTTGATAGTGTTGATTCATTTTTTACGCATGTGATAGGTTTAGTAAATTAGATTATGTCCCATAGAGATACCTTAGAAGACCAGAGGATCACAAAAAAAATCATTAGGAGTCTATAAACCAAGTTTGACTCCATTATTGTTGTCATTGAAGAGTATAAGGAATTGAATTATCTCTTTATTGATGAGATAATGGGATCTCTACTATCCAATGAATAATGACTTAATAGATCTGGAAAATCCATTGTAGAACATGCCTTTAAGAGCCAAGTTTTAGTTAGTAGAGGTAAAGGAAGATTTATGAACAGAAGAGGAAGAGGAAGATTTCATGCAAGAGGAGGTAGATCTCCACATTCAAGTGATCAAGATAGCTCCACTAGATCTAGCTCAATCTTGTTTTCAAGTAGAGGAAGAGGAAGAAGTTCTTCTCACAATCATTATCACAACTAATCGCAGGAAGAAAAGTATGAAAAATCTAATATACAATGTCATTATTTAAAAAGTATGGGAATTATGCTATTGAATGTCAAAAAAATACTATGATTTAAGAAAACAAAGTCCAATTTTTTCAAATGAATGTAATTCTAGAAGTTCAAATCTTAGCTCTATTTTTATAACTTGTCATGTTACTAAAGAGAGAAAAAAATATTTCCGGTTCCTGGATTCTTGTTGTAATAACAACATTACAGGTTCAAAAGAAATTTTTTCTAACATGGACAAATATGTCTAGTCAGAGGTAAAACAAGGTAATGAAAACAAAGTTTCAGTAATTAGAAAATGTATGATAAATATTAAGACAAAATAAGGATAAAATAAGTTCATTCAAGATTTTTATTATGTCCATGGGATGAAACACAACCTCACGAGGATAGGTAATTTTTTATAGAAAGGATACAAAATGTATTTTGAGGAAGGAAAATCTATTTTTCTAGATTGAAATCAAAGTAACATGTTTATAGAAAAGGTAGAAATGATAAGAAATTGAATGGTCCCTTTGATAATATAAAGTGATTTGACCTTAGTGGTCGCTATCTCCTATTCCTGTATTGGTCATGGAGATATCACTGAAGGAGGGTCTTGGATCTTAGTGGTTTCTAGCTCTTAAAAAAACTAGATTGGAAAAATTCTCCTCGAGGAGGTTCCTCAACCCTAGCAGTCGTTAGGAATATTCCAAAGAAAGAAGATAAAAAATGTTTTCAAGGAGGTTCCTCAACCCTAGTGGTCACTACATATCTTTTAAATAAATAGGAAGACAAAAATCTTCCTCAAAGAGGTTCCTCAACCCTAGCAATCGTTAGGCAACTTCCAAAGAAACAAGAAGAAGATTTTTTTCTCAAGAAGGTTCCTCAACCCTATCGAGCACTAAGGTTATTCTAATAAAATTTGTACAATGATGTTCTCAACAAAAAATTTCAATTCTAGAGGGCACTATGTATTTTTCAAAGAAGGATGAAAGCAAATATTTTCAAGGAGAAGGTTCCTCAACCCTAGTCGGCGTTAGGATATTTCAAAACAGGAAGGAACAAAACTTTTCTCAAGAAGGTTTGACCCTAGCGGGCACTAAGGTTCAACAACTAATGGGTGAAGCAAAATATTTTCAAGGAGAAGGTTTGACCCTAGTGGGAGCTAAGGTTTAACCACCTATGGGTGAAGAAAAATATTTTAAAGGAGGATTTTTAAGCCTAGCGGGTGCTAACTCTAAATCACCTATGAAATTTCAATACCTCACTGAAAGAAGATTTCCAAGCATAAAATATCCATATGAACTCCAAGTAAATAAGGAAAATCATGCTTGGATTTGAAAATTAAGGCTTGGACACTTACTTTTAAATGCATAAATTGGCTCCACAAGAAGAACATAGTGAATGCAATACCATTAATCAATCTGCCTAAAAGAACGTGTGAAAGTTACATTTTTTCTAAGCATCACAAGGAAATATTTCTAATTGGAAAGGCATATAAACTTCACCAGCCCCTTGAAATCATCGGTGCATACCTATCTTTACCTATGGATACACCCTCAATGGGTGAAAGCATGTATTTTTTTACCTTCATCAATGATTTCAGTCAGAAGACATGGGTATACTTCCGATAGCACAAATAATATGTTTTTGAGACTTTTAAGGAATTAAAGGTCCTTGTAGAGAAGTAGAGTATTCATTTTATCAAGGTGCTTATAAAAGACAGAGGTGGCTAGTATATCTTGTTAGTGTGATTTATCCTATGTGTCCTCTTCTCATATTGGAGGGTCATCTCGCATGGGTTAGGTTTAGGGTTAGGTTTAGGGTTTCATGTGTGTCTTTCACTAGGATTACTCAACACCCTATATGTACCCCTTTACTATTCATTTATGAGCATGCCATGACACTCTGTTGTCTTTTTCTTATGAACAAACTTTGTTCGTTATGCAAGTTTATTTAGTTATTGATCGATTCTTACTTGTGATTATGCTGGAGCTATTTGATTCAACTTGAGTGCAACTTCTTTGTGGTGCACAATTTTCGATATGATCCATCAACTCTTTCATGGTATCAAAGCTACACGACTTGCCATCACACCAAAAGCTCAAACTTATGGTCGAGAGGGATCTCATCGTGTTAATCAGTTGCTACGCCAATACCCTCATGCACGATGGAGCCGGGTATATACCCAATCAGGCCCACTGGCATATTAAGAGGAAGTGAGACTGGGAATTTCCTGGGAGGTCACCCATCCCAGAACTACTCTGGGGACGACACGCTTAACTGCCTAGTATCAGAGCTACACGACTTGCCGTCACACCAGAATCTCAAACTGAAGGTGGAGAGGGATCTCATCGTGTTAATTAGTTGCTACACCAATACCCTCCTGCATGATGGAGCCGGGTATACACCCAATCAGGCCCAATGACATATTAAGAGGAAGTGACACCAGGAATTTCTGGGAGGTCACCCATCCTAGAACTACTCTGGGGCGGCGTGCTTAACTGCCTCGTATCAGAGCTACATGACTTGCCGTCACACCAAAAGCTCAAATTTATGGTGGAGATGGATCTCATCATGTTAATCAGTTGCTACGCCAATATACAATTTGATGAACTCAAGATGAGTCTAGATATCCTTAAATTTTATAAAGGAAAATGGAATGTAGAAGCAACTCACAACCAGGTATACACCTTAGCAAAATGGTATAGAAAAATAAAAAAATACTCTCATGGAAATTTCAAGGAGTCTACTGAAGGAAAAAAAATCCAAATGAGTATTGGGTAGAAGAGGTTGCATGCATAAACTACCTATCAAACATGTGCCAAAAAAATTGTAAGGGAAAAGTTTCCTAAATAAGCATGGAGTGGAAGAAATCACAGTGTTGCACACTTAAGAGTTTTTAGATGTGTTGCGTATGTACTAGTGCCTAAATAATTCAGAAAGAAATTGGAAGATAAAGTCTAAAAATACATTTTTATAGGTTAAAGTAAGGATTCAAAGGCCTAAAAGATATTATAATCCCATCACCAAGAAGGTTATTATCAACAGAGATGTTGATTTTATAGAGAATGAATCCTGTGATGGAATTATTGATCAAGAGTTGGGTATCTCTAGGGAGGTATCTCAAGAAGACTATGAATTTGAACAAAAATGTTCACAAGATAATGCACCATATCCACAAGGGCTTGCTCCAGCAATAACTCTAGTCTACGGCCCTGCTAGTAAATAGAGTACATTAGTAACTTCTCAAAATGCACTGACGTCTTATAACCCTCAAAGAAGTCGTCAAGAGATAATTTCAGCAGAGACTTAGAATAAACACTCATCTTAGTGAACCCTCACAAGTATGTAGGAACTAGAAGTCCATAAAATAGTGATTCATCCAACCCAACATTAGTAGAACTCAGATATCATTTCAGAAACGCTTCCAATAAGATAATAAGTTTGAGGGAGATATATGATCAAGTTGAGTAAGATGAAGACTTATACTCTTATTTTGCATCATTTTTTCATAAGGTGGCCCTATTTAGTTTGAAGATTTTGTAGAAAATAAAGAATGGATAAAAGCTATGGATGAAGAAATGAATTCCATTAAAAATAATCAATCTTGGGACTTATTCAATCTGCCATAAGGGGATGATGTTATTGGTGTTAAGTGGGCCTATAAGACCAAATTCAATGCATATGTAAATGTGGAAAAGGATAGGGAAAGGTTAGTGGTAAAGGGATTCTAACAATAACTTGGAATTTATTGCAAAGAAACCTTTGCACTGGTAGCTAGACTTGACACAAGTTAGAATTGTCTTATCCATAGAAACCCAAAACAACTCGAAGGTATACTAAAGGGATGTCAAGTCATTATTCTTGAATGGTTTTATAAAATAAGAATTTTATTCTCAACATTCACTTGGACATGAAATATATCGATAAGAGCATAAATTATGTAGACTAAAAGAGGCATTGTATGGCCTAAAGCAAGCTCCGAGAGCTTGGCACAAC